>OMLC01066402.1:0-17734 GCA_900302585.1 Regalecus glesne | reverse complement strand
CTCCAGATATGAAACCCCTAATGATGCCATTACAAATACAATCAACTGCATAATCTTAAACTGGTGATATTTGAAGATGCTACTCAACAGTTGTAATTTCAAAATTATGTTCTTATTGTTCAACTTCAGTGAAAGCTAATTTTTAAACATTTATAAAGTTTTTAACAAGTCCATTCACCTTTCACATTATAATACAATTTTACAATATGGTATTGAAAAATTCAACCACCTTCCCAACCCTTTCAAGTTTACAGCATATATTATATAGATTGAGGACAGTCTGGAAATCTAAGACATATAAATCACGCACATTTACTGCTACAGATATTAAACAGCAATGGCTGTAATTGCATTCATAACAATGACTGATAATATTTTTGAATAACACAGGGATTTGCTGGGTTAAGAGGAGGAGGTAAGATAGGGTTGATTTTGCCTACAGCTATCAGCCAATGAGAAGCTTGGTTAAGAGAGCCTCCTCTCCAGACTAAACGTTAACACATGGCATATTTTCCTCAAAGAAAAAAACCAGTGGACAAAGTCATTGAGGATTGTTTGCTCTCCTTTCAATTGTTTGCTGTGACTATAAAGACATGACAACATACCTTGCAGGGCACATTCATGAGATCGACCTGATGCTTTTGGAACATGATCAAAGCTGTTGTATTATTTTGACAGGTTGATACCAAGTAGTAGTTGAGTAACACAAGTATCCTCCAAAGACCCACCCACCCTATATGCATTAGGGCCACATCGGTAGGCGTGGAGTTGAAACATACCCCCTGATGGTTTAAATTCTGGACTTGTAGACTCCGTTTAGGCAAGATCAACTGGAACAAGCGGTCAACGTGAGAAAGATGGTGAGTAAATGTCCTCTAATCAATTACTTTTCCATTGCATCATCTTGATTCCCTACAGAGGTGGTCACAGTCCCCACATTGTTTACTGGGGTGCTTTTGAAAATCTGCAACACCAGTATGTGTCATGTAATTAATTATTCTGTTTTTTTCCATCCAGACAACTTACACTGATAAGGGTGAAAAGGTAAGACATGTAACTAAGGCTTGTGCTACTTAATAGCTGAATGTTGTTTCTATATGATGTTTCAATTTGTAAAAGATGAACATTGACTGTAAAAAGTCAGTACCAAGAAATTTCTTACTGTCTGAATGCAGCTTTTATATGGGTTGTAGTTTAATGTTTTATTTCTCACCAACATGCTGAGATTTCATCCATCATCCAAGTTTGATGTATCCCAATTTTTTCCCTTTTTCTGCATTCAGCATGAGCAGGGTAGATTCATCTGCTTCGATCATGTCACCTTCTGGGTTGGAAATGCTAAACAGGTATGATAACCAATAATCATGCCCTATCCTTTGTTCAGGGAAACTCAAGTGAGCATATTTCTGGTACATTCTTCTATCTATTTTTGCATAAGGGTGGATACTGATTTCCCAGTAACACCTTGTATGTAACACTTTCTGGATCAACACCCTCCTCCTGCTTATAGAATTCTAAATTCACCTCCCTCCAACCCCATGCTTTCATTGTTTTCATTGCAATGTGATGATCCCATGAGCCATGTTGCACAGTAAACATGAGTGAAATATGTTGCTGGGACATCTTCACTGAAACACATCTTCTTCTGTCTGAACAGGCTGCATCATTCTACTGTAACAAGTTGGGGTTTGAGCTTTTGGCGTACAAGGGCCTGGAGACGGGTAGCAGGGAAGTTGTGTCTCATGCAGTCAAACAAGGGAAGGTAAATGAAGTTCAATGTTTTCTTAGTAGATTTAAATAAGAATGAAATAATTCTGCACAGATGTTTAGCACTCATCTTATAGTGAATTTTAAAGATGGCTGTCAATGAACAGGTATACTGTGGCCACTAGGTCATCTCCATGCTTCGTAATATGAATCTATTAAATCTCAGTTAATGTTGCAATGCTGTAATAATAACAGTAATAAGCTGCAATGAAATTAATATGACTAACTTTTCCCTCTTGCAGATCATTTATGTTTTCTCATCTGCCCTAAACCCTGGAAACAAAGGTATGGAACCATAGACACTATCTTGGAGCTTTTCTCCATAATTCTTTCCCACCGTAATAAAATACAGTTGATTCACTTTTTTCTCTGGAAAATCTGGCAAATAAAGTTGCCCTGTGAAACATTTTCAGCCACAGGAATGAGAAAATTCTCTGCACCATTGCCATTTATTGCCACTTATTTCACCTGTAGTCATTTCTTGTTTGTATTTCTGAAGATTGTTGTGTTATTCTTGGTAAAGTTCATGAGAGCCATGAAACCAGTCAAATTTCATGTGTGTGCAAACTTACATGGCCAATGAACCTGATTCTGGTATATAAGGTTGCACATTTTTCTGGCAAGGCAGTTTCCAATATCCAGTGAGTTTATCCAAACTTAGTTCCAATAATGACTCATTAATGTCTCATCAGAAATGGGAGAACATCTGATGAAACATGGAGATGGGGTGAAGGATATTGCATTTACAGTGGAGAACTGTGACTTCTTGGTGCAGGTAACAATCCAGACGTCATTCCAAGGCATCATCAGATATTTTTTATTGTAAATGTAAATAGATTGTTTATTGTTAGAGTCTATGTCCAGAGTCATGCACCTTTACCCACTATACAGAAAGCCCGTCAGAGAGGTGCTATTATTATAAAGGAGCCGTACACAATGGAGGACAAATATGGTCGTGTCAAACTGGCTGTACTTCAAACAGTAAGATGTGATTTTCAATCCCAAGTATGCAAAATACGTTTACTTACCCTGGGAATTTTAATACTGCTCAGAGAGATCTAATGTTGGAAATGACCAACTAAGTATCTGAGCAGAAGTTTTTTTTCTTCATTTATGTTTTCATTTTGCTTGCCACAGTATGGCGACACCACGCATACATTTGTGGAGAGGACAGAATACGACGGGCTGTTTCTTCCAGGGTTCCAGCCCCCCTTGTACCGAGACCCTTTCTTGGCCAAACTGTAAGTGTAGCAAATTTATCTTGGTGCAGCTACACAGCTACAAGTTTTGGTGACAATGAGAAATGTCCTGTTATTTTATTACCAAGCACATTTCTAGAAATACAGTGACTATACATGTTAAAGTGCTGGATTTTGCTTTTTTAAGAATTTTTATTACTATTTCTTTGCAGGCCAAGTGGAAAACTAAACTTCATTGACCATATTGTGGGGAACCAATCAGATGATGAGATGGTTCCTGTGGTCGAATGGTAATCCAGCTCTGCATTTATGCATGAAAGTCTTGCCAAAATAATGAGCATTCCTTAAAAAACATCCTCACTGAAAAGCGTTAGCAAACATGTCAGTGAAACCACATTGCTCAAGACAGACTGAATTTGTGGGTAGTGGGTTATTTAGAGGAAGGGTCTTTTTTTGGGGGGGGGGTGGCTGTTGTGTAACTCAAACATGGCATGAGTCAGGTACCACAATGACTTTGCATTTTTACTATTGGGATCACAAAGGGCTTTGCACATCTGGATTTGGTATAGCAAGGGAGGAAGGCCGTAACTGAAATGAGCTAGTTCATTGGATGAGCCAGGGGAGAGGGTTGTAGCTCAAATCCACTCATATGAGACAAATACAACTGAACAAATTTGTCAGATTCCAGTAGAAGAATCTCAAAACATGGAAATAATTGTACAGCCTATTGAGTCAGTAAATTCAGTCCAAGTCAACACCAGGGTTGAACTGAACAGAACTCACCTGTAAACTGGTCAGATTTAAGTGAAAAGTTTAAATATAAAATCTATACTAACACAGCAAAAGACTAATTAAAACCTTTTTTTTAGCAATTACAGGATTTTTGCTCTTTGACTTAACTGCAATTCCAGCTGTTGACCTTTGGTTTATGACCTCACAGGTACCAGAAGAACCTTCTCTTCCATCGCTTTTGGTCAGTGGATGACAAACAGCTGCAGACTGAGTTCAGTGCCCTGCGCTCCATCGTAGTGGCAAACTATGAGGAGACGGTGAAAATGCCCATCAATGAGCCAGCCATGGGGAAACGCAAGTCTCAAATCAAGGCATATTCATTTTTGTATTCACTGTATACAAGACCAAGCTGTGCTTTATATTATAGCAGCATCAACAAGCTTCGTTTGGAATGAAAGAGTATGTACAATGTATTTATCGTAAATAGTTCATACCTATCTGCACATATTGAGTGGAAGCTGTCAATTGCAGTGAATATCTAGGAGATTAAGAATGGGAAATGAAATAGCCGGACAAAAGAAGGCATTTTTATTTATATAGCACATTTCATACACAAAGGTAATTCAAAACGCTTTACAGACATACAAAGACATTTAAATGAACTCATGCGCAGGACAGATTTAACCTTCTTCATGTTAGGAAAGGTATTCTGAAGGTCTCACTGGTTTTTACCTACAGGAATATGTGGAGTACTATGGGGGTCCAGGTGTCCAGCACATTGCCATGAACACATCTGACATCATCACTGCAGTAAGTCTATAGCTTCCCATTTTGCCTTTCATGGTGCAGCATTCTTAACATAGCAGATGGAAACCAATCTGATATCCCTTTGTCATAGATCCGCAACCTGAAGGAACGTGGGATGGAGTTCATCTGTGTGCCAGACACTTACTATGAGCAGCTGAGGGAGAACCTAAAATACTCAAAGGTCAAGGTAACAGAGGACCTGGACATTTTGCAGGTGAGAAAAGGAACAGCACGTCTGGTTGTCCAGCAGCATTTGCTGCAGGCTACAGCTAACTTCGGCTTTATCTGATTTACCATCGGAAGAATGCTCAGCTATGGTCATTGAGGGGTGATTATTTCCAACGGTTTTGGATATTGTATCCTGAAAACAGTGTTTCCCTTATAATAACACCGGCTGATGATGTCCTATGTTTTCAGAATCACTGTGGTAGTGGAAATGCAATACAATCAGGAAGATCATATATACATTCATATAGACACTTATTATTGGAGCTCGTATAGAAGAATTTCAGTTCTTAAGTGGAGCTCAGTAAAAGTGACACAATAATAAGTACAAAGCCCCAACAATACAAGAAAAATTAAAAAATAGAAAAAATGTATGGAAATAAGAATCATAAGGCACTGTGAAGGAGGACAGCAGTCTTTAAAGCAGCGAAACTGGGCATGGATGTATAAAAGCATAGCGATTAACATTTAAAATAATTCTACACTACTGATGTTGTCATCCAACATAACAATGAGCATTTAGAATTAATATTGTTTTAGCCATCTAATAAGCACAAGTCCTGCAACGCTTTATGATCTCCTACAGCAGGAACTCATCCACTGTACAATAATATTTGTCTTATTGATTTCGCTTTTCACTCAAATCCAGGAGCTGAAGATCTTGGTAGATTTTGATGACAACGGCTATCTCCTCCAGATCTTCACCAAGCCGGTTCAGGATCGCCCCACGGTGTTCTTGGAAGTCATTCAGAGACATAACCACCAGGTGAAAAAAACCAGAGATGCACTATTGAGTCCATTACCATTTCAATGTGACAAATGAAAATAGAGACAAGCTGGTATGTCAATGTTCCAGGTAGTTAGTAATGTGTTGATTTCTCCAGGGCTTTGGTGCAGGAAACTTCAAGTCCCTTTTTGAAGCCATTGAAGTGGACCAGAATGCTCGTGGGAATCTGACTATCCTGACACCAAACGGAGGGTCAGAGCACTTCTAAATTGAGCTTTGACAATTGGAGACACCTCAATGGGGCTATTGACATCATTCAGTTCTAGAAAGACTGTTTACGGAGAGGCCTGTGGTCACCTTTTGCACCAAATTCCATAAAGCCAGAACTAGTTCAGGCTTTACTGTCTTAGCAGTAAAAACTAGACGCACAAAGTGTTGGTCTGATGCCGTGGAAAAAGAACATCATTTTTTGTATTGTACCATCCCACAGTTTCATGCTTCTTTTTTGTAACTTATATTTATCACCTCAGTTTAGCAATTTATCCAAGTGCATGTGTTAGATATAGCATTGAGATGTTTCCTGTGTGTGTGTGTGTGTATGAAAAACAGCCAGTAAATTCATCACATAGGGTAATATTCAAGAGCAATTTATTTGTCTAACAGTGCAAATAAGAATTGATGCCCTGGGGGGGCCTGGGAGAAAAAAAAAGCTTGACACAAGCAAAACATTTTGGCTCTCATAACTGAAAACATTTTACTAATTTTATACACGCGCGCACACGACAATGGATAACTTGTCCAGGTCATTCCTGTTTACAATATATCATACTCTGATCATCATGATTAAGTGTCCTAGTGCTGGTGCAGGTGGTTTGGTAGGACAGTTCATCACAAACCTGGTTTATTATCACTCATCATCCCACTTCTGAATCAGGACATCAGATCGACATGGAGCATCCATGAGCTTCTGTACAATATCTGTGATTACGGACTGCTCTTGACAAATTGCTCTTCACACCAGAATTTAAATTTCGGTCTCATAATTTGTGGTGATTGTCATATTCCTGATTGTCTGGAAATGGCTTTTCCCAGTGTTTAGTTCAGAGAGCCTCGACAGCTGTCTGCTCTGCACAAACAAGGGATCTTCGCATCTTCGAAAGGAAACTTGTAGTCATATGTGATTTCTTCATTTACACCTATTGGCTGCCGGGAGTAGATCACGATCTTTTTCTGAGACTCCACTGTGATGATCTTTGCATAGCAATTTGGCTGAAAAGCAAAATGAACACATTCATTATTTTTTGTGAGGGAGAACTGAAACATTCAGCTTCAGTCTATGATTAAACCAGAGGTACATGAATTTATCTTGAAGACATTGCATGAAAAATAATGAAAACTTGGATGTATAATACATTCCATTTACTAGAAAAGCAATCTCATAACATCCAGTAAATGGAGAGTAGAAGAAATACCTTTAAGACAAGAATCCAACACAGTAGACATGTCAGTGACCTGATGTCTACAGTGAGAACAGCATTGAGGACAGCAGTATGTAATGCTTTGCAACTTACGCTGCAGCTGTGGTTGATAAATCTGGCTAAATTCCCACACTTGGTCGCATCGACGATTATATCCTGATCAATCCGGAACAAATAGCTGCTCCCAATGCCCTCATCCTCATAATGCTTCTCCCGCATGTCTGCGATGACCTGAGGTGGAAAAGAGAATTCACATTTATGTGACTTATTTCATTTTTAATCCAGCCAAGTGTATCTGCAAACAGTGAACATTACTTCTGGAAAAGTTTGTCCAGTTTTCTCGTGGTTTGTCTTTTTTCAATGCCACCAATCAATAATACATCTGTGAGATGTGTGGTACAGTTGGCAACAGAATAACTTTTTTCCAATCCATCATTAACTGCTTATCTGGAGCTGGATCGCGGAGTCATGCTTAGAGCCTATCCCAGAGCTCAATGTGTGAAAGGCATGTAAACAACCCTGGACAGGTCACCGTTCAATCACAGGACTTGAACAGTCTGGAGTTCAGCTTCTTGCTGAAGGACATTTCGACATGCTTTCTGAAGGAACAAGAGATCAGACCCCAGTCTTCCCATTACTATACGACTGCCCTACCTCCTAATGACTCCATTGGGTGGTTTAACCTTATTAAGTGAGGTTGGAGTGATTTTCATTCGCTTTTCAGGACCTGTATAAGATCAAATCATTCAATCCAAGTTTGTCCACATCACCTGTCTGATGGTCTGGCCCACGTATTCAATCACCATCTCATCAGCAGCAATTGGCTCCATGGCAAAAAGACCCCAGTCGTGGATGTGGCTACGGCCGAATCGGAGCCTCTTCTTGCGAAACTGAAGCATGAATATAAGTGAAAAAAATAATTATAGAATCCAATATTCACCAGTTGATAAAAATAGGCTGTTCTTTTAGGCTGTCCTTTTTGTGTAACAAAAATTCTGCATTCATTTTTACAATATCTTGTAAGAATAATGAAACTAGTGACTGGAATGTGAACCTGAAATTCATTTTAGTACAAATCTATGGCCCCAAGATCACCACTTCAAGTCATTTTTACAGGGAGATTATATTTTACTCATTCAGGAGGACATTTAAAATAAATTCAGGCCATTTAATTTTACCATAGCTTACCATGCCGATGTTACCCAGCTTAAAGGTTAGCCAAGATCAAGAAATCAAAATAAATGCCAATCAGAATTCACAAGTCTTACCGCAGGAGTTGTGGCCCCAAGTAAGCCATCCTCTGACATGACCATCAAGGAAAACATTTCAAACATAGATCTTCAATTGGTTCAATGCCAACAAGTGATTTTAGCTGTGATATATCCAAATACTTCTCTTGTTTTTTTTTTCTCTTGTCACTCCATTCATGTTCTCCCTACCTATTCCCTTTCTGATTTAACATGTCCATTTAAGGTCCTGCATTGCACAACCCCTACAGCAGCTGAGGAGGCCACAAACCGCACATTAATTGGGCAGACTGAGCAGGTTTTACCAGGGGAATGTCACAGAGGCCCATGCCATTTCCCACAGAGCCACCTGCAGCTGTGCTGGCGCCCCTCCCCCTGCAGGAGTCATAATGCACAATGGCTCAACACATCAACCCTGGCAGCTCCTCACCCAGGAGTAATACAACCTTAGGTTTCTATGATGCCTGGCAACACTGGGATTTGAACAGCGAACTTCACCATTGGGATACTGACCAACCCATTCGCCCCACCACTACCTCTAAGGTGACAAACTTTTTTTCCCCTAGTTAGCTACAGAAACTTCCAGAATAAAATATTTAATACTCATTGGTACAGAACAATGTTGCATATAATCAACAAGGATCCTATACTAATTTACCTTGAGTTGGTTGAATTTAACCAAGTCACTATCACAGCTAAATGAGGACAGTAGACGGCGCTGTTCAGATCTGAAGTCAGAGCCAGCGCGAGAAGAAGTCAGCATCTTGGATGCTGGGATGCACATTCCCTGCTGGAAAAAAATAGATCCCATATTAAATGCTGAAATGGGTAAAAAAAATCCCCACATAGCCCTTTGTTACCTGAATGCTTGTTGATGCGAGCTCTGCGGCTAGTCGTGATTCACTGAGATATTCCATCTTCTCCCACCCGCTGATCCTGTAAAAGCCCTCACTGCGGACACATCCAGTCTTATTGATCAGCTGGCAGTTGTCAAGTCCTTCATCTGTCTCTGGCAATACTTTGGTCAGTGATAAGGAGTTGTTAAAGAAGAAAACACAAATCTGACTGACAATTTAGCCAAACTGTTCATGACTGAACGCTCAATTGTGTTGCAACAGGATTAGCCATCAGTCGAAGATTATAGCAAAATGTAACATATTCAAATTTAGCCGTCAACGTTTCTGGGGATTTATCAATAAGTTTGACTAAGATTCCCAACATAAATTAATTAATATAAGGCCAAAGATGGAATGAAACTGAAAAAGATCCTTTTGTTTGGGGCTTTAAAGGAGTTTTTCTCAGAAATTAGATATCCATTATGATAAGATTCAGTAAATATGAAACAATAACTAACATAAAAGCCAGTCAAGGCCTTGCTGACCCAGTTAATGAAAGTGTCTTTTTTCTTATAGAGTATTGTCTGTATAAAGATATGAGGGTGCGGAATCCAGGGGATGTCACTGAGCCAGCCAGAATAGGTATCCTGCTGTAGCAGTCTTTCATAGGTAACCTGCAGGAGCCTTGCATCTTCCTCATCAAGCCCCTCCTTCCAAACACGATGGAGGATATCCATCAACTCACTGGATGATCCATGTCTGGGAAGACCAGGATTAGAGGAAGAAGTAGTGACTCCTCTTGCAGATCTCAAGTGCTGACATTGCCGATGTGCCCCCCTCTTCTTCCTCCTTTTCTTTCTCCACCATCGCCACTGTTCTTGCCTCAAACTGGACCTCTCCATACATCCCTGATTCTCCCCGTCCAGGAGACCTGGGACATTCTCTAGTCCCTGTAAAGGCTTGGTTGTGGCCGTACTGACCCTCGCGGCCTTGTCATCCCCGGACTCTGCCGAGGACTCAGAGAGACGGCAGGGGGAGGCCACAGCAATGGGAGAGCCTCTGAGGAGGCAGTCACACAACAGGGTCGACACAGAGTTTCTTCCCTGTGAGCCAGTCATCGTTTTCACCTTTGTCCTACAAACTCCAGTTCTCTCAGGAAGGGCAATATCTCTCCCTGGCATATGTGGGATCCTGACATAGAGACTGCTGGATGAAGAAGGGATAGGGCTGCCGGGAGAGGGACTCATTGCTGTCCATTCCTCTGTGAGAAATATGTCTCTGCCAGGAGTTAATGGAACATTGACAGAGCTGTCTGGAGCCAATCCAATCAACTCCTCCCTGGCAGGTGATCCAATTACGTCCTGGTACACCAGACCTGGAGTTTGGGGTTCAGCACAGTACAGGAAAAAGTTGCTGCTTTTTGGAGAGAGGCACAGGAGCTTGTCCACAGAGTTTTCATTCTCCATAAGTCCACGGCCTGGTGTGCGTGGCTGTTCCATGTCCTCTGCAGCAGGGGGCGACAGTCTGCTTCTTGTCACCAGGTCAGAGCAGCTGTCCAACAAGTCAGGAAGCATGAGGGGGCTTAAGTTTTCTGTGTGCTCCAAGGATAAGACTTGCCTCTCAGGGCTGTCCACATCAGAGTCAGCCTCCACTAATATAGTGACAAATCACAAGAAAACCTTATAAATCACGTGTTAAAAATACATGCTTGCATACATAACTGATTATGGCCTGCAATATGTTCACAACAGTCACAACTACCACAGACAAACAAGACGGATACAGCCACACATATCTACCATAGTCACACATTTACGCTCCATCTAGGTCTGTCTAGCCATTCAACATGGGGACTAATAATGGCACGTAAAAACAGACCTTTTTATTGTTAGGTGCAAAAAGTTTGTAAATATTTTTTGCGATTTCTTTTATCCCGACCAAGTCTTATAAATTTGATCCTTGTGTTTTGCTCAGATCAATATGATCCATTAGGGTTAGAGTTGGTTAATGACAATCCGTCTTAGCTACTGCTAAAAATACTAATTGAGATGCATTATAATGGGTATTTTCAAATAAGTTCAATGATCGTTTCACTATAAAATCTATAGGTGGCCTGGCTCAATATGAGAGGCAAACAGTAATCAATACATACAAGCTAGGGTGATGACAGAAAGAAAAGTATTTTAAAGTAAAATGAATAAATACTTTATGACATACAGGCTCCCTGACACTATTGAAAAGGGTCTAGCTCAGTTAAATCTACTCTTTTGGTTCTCAAAGCAACTAAATAAATTTGATTGACCCAAATCTGGCATGTATGATCCTGAACATATAACCTGGAACAGCTATGGGTGATGGGGGCTGGAGTTGGTCCCAGTATCTGCTGGTTTGGTCCAAGACTGGGTCCAGATCACCAGGGTCATGTTGAAAGATTGTGTCCCAGTCCTGCCAGAAGTTCCCATCAGGCCACTCCTCTGAAGACAGGTGCTCCTGTGCTCCTGGGGTGAGGGGGCACGAGGGATACACCGGCGCTTCCGTCTCCATCAACTCTTCTTCTGACGAGATCACTAAAGAACATTTGTCCTCCTCTGAGCTGAGGTCACCATCAGAGGAGTCCCCAGTGCTCTCCGTGGAGTAGAATTCAGAGGTGTCCAAGTCTGACAGACGTTCACTTTCTTCGGATGAGCTCTCCTCGGCCTCTGAAAGGATCTCTGATTGATATGCAGTGTTGATTTAAGTGTTCAGACATGTATTTGCTTATTTTACAGATATAAGGGTACAATGACGTGACTTTGAACATACCGCAATCCAAGACCGGACTTATGCCAGTGGTTCTGGAGATGGTGACAGCTTCATCCTCCATCTGCTCCTCTCTTTCATCCTCATCTCTATCACACTGCTGGAGGCATCAAGGTAACCAGTTATGATTAGCAATCTGATTTCATGTACACATTCATTCCAGACTTATTTAACCATAGAAACATTAATCAATTGTATTGGCATCATTTCTTGAAGGACATGACTAGCACACATTAACCACAAGCATGCGTACAGTACAAGTCAGCCATTACGTCTTAAAAGTTATGTAAGACTTGGAACCTGTCATTTTTACACACAAGATAAACAATGTTGGCGTTCTCAATTTCAACAACAACAAACAGCTTCATTCACAGGGGGGGCATATACTGCTGAAAGCATGCTACAATGATAATTCAGGGCTCCAAAGCATTTGCAAATCTTTAGATATAAATTCCCTACCCCAGTATCCTCTGCCTTGTCTGATGTTATTTCTTGATCTTGCAGGATTCTTTTCTCCTCCTCTTCGTCACTGTCAAACTCGAGCAGCCTTGCATATCTGCGCTTCAGAGCTGGACAGGTATCTTCAACTGATTTAGCATCCTCACATGTAACTCTTACTTGATCACTGCTTTGATCCAGTTCTGAAACTTGTAGGGAGAAGATGTGCGTGTGTGTGTGTGTGTGCGCGTGTGTGTATAAATAAAGAGAGAAAGAGAGAGAAATGTGTGTGTGAACAAACTATAATCCATAGTATCACAGAAGCTAATAAATGCATATGTTAGCACAAAGCATAAAGTCCACTGACCGGAATTTTCAAGATGATTATCATTTCCTTGGGAAGAGGCCAACACCTCCTCTGGATCATCTGAGGTGAGAGGATTTTGTACTTCTTTCCTTTTTACCTGAATGAGGTCAGCCAACACATTAATAGTCTGTGGCATCATTCACGAGTCAAAAATCAACTAAATGGTTTTGGTGCAACCTTAAAGGATGGCAATGGAGTCTTTTTATGCTGCCCAATAATCTGGCTGAGAGGATTCGTTTGTTTGGCTTTTTCTCCAATGCCTCCAAACCCGGATTTTGAAGGAGCCACAGAAATCTTAGAGAAGACACAAATATCACATTGCATATTGGGTTCAAAAGTGCATTGTGATCGAAAATGAATGAAGTACAGTGAAAAAAATGTATCTTTCCCACCATTCACATATGATTTTTTTCTTACCATTCCAGAAATACAACTACTTTGGAAGATTTAGTGAACTCACATTGGCTTTGTGCTCCTGACAGTCCCACCACTCATCAAACGCCACGAATGCAATGCCTTCAACCATTCTGCGTGTGATGTCCCTCTTCATGATCGACTTCAGCTCCTCTACGACGACTTCAAAAACCTTTTCTACTGTGACCATATGAGGATCCTCCTCAACGGGTACATATCCAGGCGGTGGCATGAAAGGGCTGAACTGGGGTACAGGTAAACTGGGCCACGGTGGCCCACTGAACAATAAAGATGCACTGCCAAAGCTTGGGAAATTCTCCTTGTTGAAAAACTCAGCAGGGAGCACATGTGAGGGGTAGGGGTGTACAGGGTGTCTAACAGCGGGCGGGGCTAAGAGAGGCAGAGGGGGTCCAGGCAAAGTGGGAAGAGGAGGAAAAGGAGGGGGAAGAGGGATAGGGGTGCTGGTGAGATGGCTGGCGGGTGGGATCCAGCCTGGAGGCGGAAAGGGAATAATGCCATTCGGTAGACAAATTGGGAAAGGTGGAATGACAGGCATGACAGAAAGAGTGGGGCAGGCAAAAGGGGCGTTTGAAGGACAATTGAGTCCGGACAAGGGGGCAGCAGGAGGTTGGGAGGGAAGATGTTGAGAAGTGCCATTGACCGTGACAAAAGGAGGAGGCAGAGGCAAGGAGGAGGTCTCTTCTGTGGTCAAAGGGGCAGACAGTTTGTTATTGCCGCTCTCCTTGTCCTCATTTGGTACATTCAGTTCCTGTGAGTAAGAGAGGGCAATCATGACCGAGTTGATATGCTTACTACACAAGTAGAAGTCTCTATCTGCATTTGTAAGCTTACAAATATTGTGCAATAGTTAAGGCAGATCATCACTACATATCTCACAGGTTTAATCCATCAGTGTGTACGTATGTGTGCGTGTAGCTGTAATACCTTGGGAACGGTGGACAAATGGGACCTCTTCAGATCCTGGTCTGAGGAAGTTTGTTCTGTACCAATCTTCTTGTCTATAGCCTTGTGAAGAGGGGCAGGAAACTGGGAGCTTATGAGAAGTGAAACAACATCTTGGACTGTCTTGTCCTCCTTGTTTACAGGGAGAGGAGTTAAACCGACATCAACTTGACTACTGTGGGAGATCTTCTGCCTCCCTTCACCGCTTGCTGGGATACAGTCAAGAGAGTAATCCGAGGTGGGTGAGCGTTTGTGTGGATGAGGTGAAGCTGGATGATCCTGAGACTGGAAAGAAGTCTCCAAACTCGTATCAACATCATAGGAGGTGTCCGAACTTTGTCTTTTCCGAAGTAAAATTTCAATGCGAGAGTCCAAGCTCTCCATCTCTCTACAGGGGCTTCCAGGAGATGCACCACTAGGAGGAGGCCACACATGAACACGTGATGGGGAGGGTGCCCCTTTCGTTCTCTCTGCTGTGGAATTGACGTCTCCATCACCAAGAGATTTACAACTCAGAGGTGAGATTTTGGAGTTAACTGCGACTACCTCTCCGGACTCGTGACTAGGAGAAGGAAGATGAAATGGAGGCTTTGAGTTATTACAACTCGATTGTATTTCCTGACCCAACAAGGGGGGGCAATTCCTGGTTTTTGAAGTTTGTGTCAGGGTGTAGGGGGAAGGCAGAGGCTGTGATTGGAGAGACTTAAAAGTGGAACTCAAGTTTTTGCAGCATCTCCCATGACATCTGAGAACACTGTAGGCAGAAGACTCCCCCTGGAGGATGGGAGTAGTTTGGAGACTGGAATAGCAGGAGTCTTGAGAGAGAGGAGTCCCTGACTGACAAGGAGTACAAGGGCTTCCCTGAGAATGTGGTGTCAGCCAAAAGCTACAAGGCGTATCCTGCCGAATACTGGAGTAGGCTGTGTCCATAGAAAGAGGTGTGGGGATGCTGGTGGGACTGGAAATGTTCTCCTGCCTCTCTATTGATTTGTTGCCCTGCAGGAGACACAATATTTTCAATAGACAGAAGTAAATAAATGGTTGCAGTCCACTTATTGTAGCTATGAGATAAGAAAACAGTATTTAACCCTTAGAGAAGTCTACATTTGGTCTTTTAATAAAACTGATAGCAAGATCCTTTTCAGTGTTTAAAACACAGCTTTTAGAAATGTTTCATGTATTGTAAAAGGTAAATGTACCAGCAAACTGTCAAGTAGAGTTTGAAGTGTCTCCTCATTGCAACCCACTGGCAGTGTCCAGGGGGTATACAGCCCACTTAAAAGAAGCTGGATATATCGCACCCTGTTTTGACCTGAAGAGAGCTCCACGTTATGCTTAGTCTGAAGACAGGTCAATTAATCAGTGATGACTCGAATCAAAACAGCTTCATTCATGGTGAAATGTAACTTAATGTACTTTCCCAAGTAATGTAAAAGAAGGCAAGCATTCATCAAAACACAAGATGGTAGCCAAATTGTGTGTGTGTGTATGTGTGTGTGTGTGTGTGTGTGTGTGTAGAGTAAGGATGAGCCAAGTGTCTACGAGTGAGATACGAAGCCAAAATGTGACTTTGGGAAGGACAAAGGGGTTGGGATGACCTCATGTTAAACCAGCCTCACCTTTTGGATCAACTTCCACATGAATAATATTCCCCATCACTGAAGTTTCATGGAGGTGTTGAACAGCGTCCTTTGCAGCCTTGACTGTATCAAAAACCACTTTGGCAATCCCTAGATGCTTCCTGTTATTAGGATTGTAAAATATTTCTATTTCGTCAATTTGACCAAACTTCCGGCACATGTCGGTCAAGAACCCCTCCTTTACATTGTCATTTAACCTTGCAATTGTCAGTTCTTTGGGAGGAATGGGGCCAACAAAATATTCATCAATCTGAAACAAAATGGAAAAAGCAGGTCGTTTGTTGATGAAACTTGAATGTGACGCCAAGTAATTCTGTGTTTACCATAAAACTGTCAGGGTTGAATATCAAACCTTAAATTTAGGAAGTGGAAGTTCAGTCCTTTTACATTTGCTCCACAGGCGACAGATTCGGGGATCTTGGACAGTCTCCACAGGAAACACTCCTAAATCCTGAACCTATAGAGATAATACATTCAGCTCAATTATTTTGAAATAAAATTGCCTTTGTAATTGTTAAGAGGACACATGGCTGCATAGCATAGTCTAGGTTCTTTCTATATAGGCTCAGCCCTATGTCCCTCAGCTCTAACTCAGCCTGGCTCAGGAAGAAGAATGGGCTGTCTAGTAATCGGAAGGCCGCTGGCACGATCCCCAGCTCCTTCAGTTAGTGTGCTGAGGTGTCCTTGAGCAAGACACTGAACCCTGAATTGCTCCCTGGCCACTGCCCCTATACAGCAGGATGGGTTAAATACAGAGGACTAATTTCATTGTATGAATACAAGGACAAAAAAAGTGGCTTTCCTTTCCTTCCCTGTGGGCTGAGTGTCCAAGAGGTCAGCTATCCAACAGGTTAGTTATCCACCATGGAACACTGGGTTAAAGTTTGGGTTAGGTCGAGCTTGAACCCATTTTAAAAAGAGTTTGGGTTTGGATTTGGGCAAGTTCGATGAAATAGGGCTGAGGCAACATAAACTCGCCACCTTCAATACTGGGTTTGAAACAATGGCATCCTGGGATTGAGAGATATTAATTGTTAACACGACTCACGGGTATATTGAAGTTCTGCCCGTCGTAACGATACAGTTTGTAGAGTCCGTTTGTCAACACGGGGTCTATGATTAACTTGTAGCTCGTCCATTGTCGAGGCAGTTTCTCCCTCTTAGCATCTGGTACTCTGCTTTCCATTAGATCTGAAAGTACAACAAACACAACCCAGCAAGCTCCCATCGCCGTCCACGTTAAAACACATCAGATCACAGATCCGCTTCGCTTTAGCTATCTGAACAGGTGGCTTTGGCAGATGTTGCGTTTTGGTCCTCCATTACAGCGTCAGTTAACACGCCCCAACAGGTGATGGAGAGCATCACCTGCATCCCTCTTTTAGAGATATCAAGGAAACTTTTAGTGTCTCCTCGAGATATAAACCACCGGGGCCAAACGCTTTGTTTTCCGAGTATGGATCTTGTTAACGGGTCACTGTTTACCTGGGAGTTAACCTCATCATCCTCGAACGGAAACGCGTCGCCTGCCGCCATTGCCCTTTTGGTGTTGTTTCCAAATGAAGTCGCCCAGGTGAGATTCATAAAGAAATGATCCTTCCGCAAGTGACGCAGGAGAAACGTAGGTCTTATAGGAAGAAAGGGCAAAGACAATACATTTAGTTTAGTTGGTGACGTTACTTTGAAAAGTTAAGATGTATAAAGTTTTGCGCTATTTATTAATACGGTTGTCTTATTAGAAAACTTATTAGACTAATTAGAAAAGGGATCCTTATGTTCAATTAGTGCAAGATTATTCTGACATTCTAACAAACACGTGGTACCCAAAGTAGTTCCGGGATTCTTTCAATTATGATATAATAAAATGAAATTATATTTTTGTTGTTGAGGTTTTTATGTTTATTTTTTCATTTAATGAAGTTAATACTGTTTTGAGTTGATCTATTTTCTCTTTTTGACATGTTCAAAATCAAATAGTCAATCAAACGATAGCATTTTATAATGGGCTAGTAAGCCTGACCCCATAGGCCACTATAAACCCTAGAAACTGATTTACGAGAAACTGATTTGTTGATTATTTGAATACCTTTAACCA
>OMLC01066399.1:0-19456 GCA_900302585.1 Regalecus glesne | reverse complement strand
TGTGCATCCATGCACACACACACACACGCACACACACACACACACACACACACACACACACACACACGGGCCCATTTGCGCAGTCATATCGTACAACCAATTAAAGAGATGAGTCTTATTAGTGAGGTGCACTGCCCCCCGTTTATCACCGGGGTTTCCTGGCAGAGGCGGACGACATGTGGGGCTCTCTGTCATCTTTATGAGAGCCGTCTCATCACGCCCTTATGAGACACTCATCCAAACCTCACTTGAGACTCGCCCGATCTAGCGGAGCGGCTCGTCTCAGAATTACACCGAGTCATCCCGGGGTCACCTTCGGATGGACATCAGGGAGCTGAAGGTGAAGGGAAAGAAACTCGCTTTATGAAGCTCATCCGGTGCTCAGGGTTGTTGTTGTTTTTTGTTCCCTCCGTGTAGGAATATGTATTCCTTAACAAAAAGAGAAGGCTATATATTATCCTTGTGTCAAAGATCAGCTCGCAATGGGAAAAGTGAAAGTTGTTCCTGGAGGCCATGCTGACCCGGATGAGCCAAGGATAACAGGGTTGAGAGAATCTGATTTCTGATGCCATGGTTGGTATTACACTACTCCCAGCAGAAAAGCCTTCTTGTTTTCTCGCTTTACAGGGTCAACTGCCCTGTCGAGACCCGCGGACCACCTGCAGCTCCACTGACGACAGATTCCTTCCACACGCCGGACCCTCTTACTGCTCCGTGGGGAGGAGAGACTAATCTCGGCTTTTCTCGCCTGTAGCTACAACAACGACTCTGTCACTCGCTCACCCGTTCAGCACACCTTTCGTTGAGCTACCCCTCCATCAATACTCGGTAAACCAACGGGAGTCGGCCTGCGGGTTCCCACGGCGCTCTATTCATAGCCATCCGCTGGATTCTCTGACCTGTTCTGGCCTGTTTAAGTCGCACTCATAAAACCTGCTCCCCATAATGAAGGGCATTGATCCACTCTCTCAATTCACATTCACATCGACGTCTCTCTTACGGCTCCAAGAGTTTCTCCCCTTAATCCGGCTGAGATTTTCCCCTCCTTCTGGTTTCGCTGTATTTTATTGGACTCATACGCTATTTATTTTCAATGATATGCAATGCCAAGTATGCAGTGTAGTGCAGTTAGAGCATTTTTATAGTGTGTGTGTATGTGTGGAGGGGGGGGTTAATGCTGAATCTGGGCCTTTTCCCATTAATAAATGGATAGTGGAGTCTGGTTACACCAAAGTAACTGGCATATTTACCATGGCTGGAGATGCTATGTGTAAACCGCTGCTGAGATTTCTGAGTGGGTAGGAGGAACGCCGGTGCAGCGGCTAACACACTCCTCCCCGAGCAGGAAAACAACTTGAAATGTGATGAAAATGTGATGAAATCTCTTTTGGACACAACATCTTCCAAGTCAACAATTAACGTTACAGTAGAACAGTGTCTTCCAGTGTGCTTTTTAATATATCCGATTGCCATGTGCCAGTTTGGGTCTGAGGGAGACGTTTTCGGTGGGAACTGTTTCCTGTTGAGACACTGGATGCTGCTGCACCCTGTGTGGAGTTCTGGGTGCCAGAAGGAGGGACAGATGGGGGAAATCGCGGATACCAACTTTTAAGAGGGAGTCTGGAATTCCGAGCGTTGGTCTGTCTGCCTGGGAGTCTGTCTGTCTGACCCACTGCTGACTTAATCTGGACCAGGTCCTGGTAAATAATTTTCCAGGGTCAGCTGCTTTCCTCTGCCCCTTAGAGACTAAGAGATTATGACTAACGTGTTTGTTAATGATTCAACCATGGAATTAAAGTTCTATGGATTTAACCCCTTGTGGTATTCAGGGAAGTCCTATGTGTAGAACAAGTCTGTCGATGCTCGGTCAATTATATCGTTTGAGTAGACCAAATCGTTGTAGAACCAAGATGTAGAATTCCAAAGTAGCCACGGTGTATTCAGTCAAACCTCAGTCCTGTCTGTCATGGACAGTAACACTGGCCTGAGTCTTCTCCCACCGGGTTTCCATGTGTGAATACTGATCCTCAGCTCTCTTCAACCCCCTCTGGGGTCCAAAGCACCAACCGAGCTCAAAGGGCTGCTGGGGGGCCCCCTGGGTTATCAGAAGTAAATATGAGGCCAGGAGCCTAACCGAGGACGTGGTTTAGATTTGACCTCAGCAGCTCTGACCTCAGCCAGCCTAACTTAACACTACTCAGAGACTGTTCTGTTGGATCAAGCCGACGGAAGAGAAAAACTACCAAACCTGTGATTTATGACTAGAGCTAAATCCTGTATACAACTTTTTAAGCGACTTCCAAGTTATCTGTGCTCTTTCACTGCAACTCCTCACCTGGTTCTGTCTTTAGCTCAGAGGATGTTCGATCAAGCTGCGAAAGTGAATTTTCCTCAACATTTTCAAAACCAAACACAAGTGTAGAACTTGCACAGGAGCAAGCGAGAGAAACGAGAACACAAACTATGTGAGGTTGGACGTCCGTGGTCTTAATCTGTACATGGAAATGACTCTTCAATGACAACTTTTTCCTCGAGTGCCACCCTGCCTGGACAACACTGCCCCCTTGCGGTCATAAAACAAACAGTGGCCAGATTAAGTTTGTTTACATGACGTCCTGAATCGTCTTTCCTCATTTTGAAAATCGTCTATATTGAGGAGACATGCATGCCCGCTGGTTGCAGGTATACTCTATAAGGATGGCTAAAGACAACCCAGGGATGGTCATGATGACGGTGACTTGTCTGACTTGTCATCAACCCAGCCTGACCTCCTCCAACGCATATCAGGGAGTGGTTTTTTTTAACACAGACGAAATGTGTTGATTTTTATTCAAAAGTTACTGTCTTCAGACAAGTACAAATCAGAAACAGAGTGAGTGGATGGGAAATAGACAACAACTCAATAGTGTAGATAAGAGTGCAGGAAAAATAAAACAGAAAACGGCCTGAAGAAAAAAAAATATAAAGCTTGAAATTTTGTATATATATGTACACATGATCTAATAAGAATTTATACCAATGTAGTGGTAAGTAAAGTAACAAACAATAAACAGTACTTTTTCCGTAAAAGAACTTTTTTTTTACTTACATAAAATAATTAGGAAAACACACACAGGCTGTTCATCTACTTTTATCACATTACATCCAACCACCTCATGTTTCATGTCCTAAGAAGCCAATTAACCCTCCTTAAACATGAGCCATCCTCTGACATGGAAGATTTCTGTGAGAGAGAGAAGGTGACCTCCACGAGCATGTTTAAGGCTTAGGCATGGAATGACTACAGAGTAAATACTTCAGTAGACAAAACATTTCATTAAAACTTGTGTGTACGACAAGTCACGTGTCAAAATCTAAGCTTTGTCTAGCTGCCAGAGCGCTGCTGAATACCGTTCACCTTCAGTAGGACTTGAATAACCACCTATCACGTTTTAACATCTGCAATTTAAGTGTTCTGTGACAGGCCTTGAGAAAACTTTAAAGCTGAATTTCACAATTATTTTTCATTAGTTTTATCCAAACTAATTTACATGTAGGAAAAAAGTTAAAAACCCGCAGACATTATCAAGACAGAAAAAACCATAAAAATACAAATTTAAAAATCTTCCTTGACGCATGGCTTTCGCATGCTTTCAATGTTTTTTTTTACGTTTACTTACACATTTCTCAAATTTCGTGACTCTAGGTTGAAAATTTGAAAATAAGAAAAACCAAAAGCACATTTATAAAATCAGCACCGATTCATATATAACTTTTATTTAAAATGTAGATACCCATTTCAACATGAATATGCTGGATTTCAAGAGAAAGAGATGTGATTTTCTTCTTTAAGCGCTGCGTCCTCTCCTCCAGAGCCCACACCACGGTGGCACGAGCACGGCGGCGGCTCGCCATCAGGGACGCGCATTTCTGTACAAAGCTCCTGGCTGGACAGGCGATTTGAGGGATGGGGTGGGGGGTTCCAAGTCTTTGGGTAAGCTTCAGGACTTACTGCCGAGTAGGATGGAGCGTTTCATGGACTCTGGGAATCTTCACAGCACTAAAGGGATACTGACTGATTCTACTTGACATCTCTCCATCTGAACCACCAGTGGTTATCAGGACCACAACTCAGGTCCAAAAACAGGAAAAAGAAACAAGGAAAAAAAAAAGATGAAAAAAAAAAAAGACCTTCGTCCACTTGGCTAACACAGTACAAGCAAGCTACTACAGTCTGTTTATAAATTACTACTTCACACCTGGTTACTTACCACTATTATAAAAAGGGTTAGACATAAAAAAAGGTCTCTTAAGTTAAACACACCAATTCATCCCCATTCAAAAAAAAAGAAAGAAAGAAAAAAGAAAGGAGAATTTTTTTTCAGACTTGTCTGCTTTCTACTAAGTTTGGAAGTAGCCTGTCACTATTTCTGAACAGGAAGAGCTTACCCAAGATTATAAAAGTAAATATTTGAAACAAAGTCCTCTCTGAGCAAGCAACACTGAGTGTGGGTGTCATTGGTCCACATGGAGTACAAGCCAGAAATGTTCTTTACAGAAAACACTTCTGTTTTCGCATCTAGAATTCTCTTTAAATACAAAGCGCTTCCTCTCGTCTCCAAGCGTCTAAATATCAGCTTAAAACATGGACACCCCAAGGACCTAGAGAGGGGAAGCAGAAAGGTTGTTTTGATTAACTTAAGAGATCAAAAAAGCACGTAAAAAATTAATAATTCACTCCGTTAATAGCACATCTTCCACCAATGGAAACACCTTATAACAGCAGAACACCACTCTTCACTAAGGTTGGTATTATTTGGAAATCTGACACCAGCAGCGGTGCCGAGTTGAACGATACTGCAACACTTATAATACCAAATTTCTCTAAACAAAAACTAGCATTAGTTTAATCAGTTTTTCCCCAAAAAGCAACTACTTGTGTCTGCAGATGAAAGGATTTCTAAAAAAAAAATCAGATTTATTTTTTGAGACTAAGCTACAGAAAAGAGCTGAGAGTTTAATTTAAATGGAAAAGGGTTCACAATGCCATCTCTGTGTAAAACATAACCGACATTGGAATGCTTAGATCATAAATAGAACCATCTAGTGCCTCACTTTTGAGAAAGTACATTCTGGTGGACTTAATGATGCCTTTGGGCACATATTTTGGTAAAACAAAACTGGAAGGGCTTCCTACCACCAGGGCACCTCTTGGAGTGCTTGAGCTATCATAGCAGGCTGGACGTGTCATGACACTAATAGAAGGAAGACACTAATGCAGGCTAAACTAGACTTTGTCAAACAGGGTGGGCGCTTTCTTAATTTGAAATAAAATTATGTTGGACGGATTTATTTTACCTGATATTATGCATGGGTAAAATGAAACTGAGTGTTTAAAGTGGCGTAGCTACTAGAGTCAGATTGAGCAAAAGTTAATTTAATTGCAACTAGCTGATAATGTTAAAATGGCCTGAAGAAAGCTTGTGCTAACAGGAGAACAGACTCAGTGGCTGCCACGTCAGGTCTCTCAATATTCCAATAGTTGCCACAGTCATTTGTTTTGAGTACAGCCTTGCTGTTGGCTTCTTTTTTAGCAAAGTGGAAACATTTCCAATACTGAAATGGAGGGAGTAAAACCGCACACTGAACCAGAGATCATTCTAAATTGAATCAAAATGTATCATTTGTCATGCAGCAAAGACATATTTACACAATGCGAAAATCTAAAATGGATTGTGATGCTCCCCTAAAAAACATTTGTTTGGAGAGTCAGATTTTTGTTTTA
The DNA here is from genome assembly GCA_900302585.1 of Regalecus glesne. NCBI lineage: Eukaryota > Metazoa > Chordata > Actinopteri > Lampriformes > Regalecidae > Regalecus > Regalecus glesne. Next base: position 13,692 of record OMLC01066399.1, on the reverse strand, counting down.
AAACTACTGAAATTTAGGTGTACTGGATATTTGTAATGCTGGAGGATATGGTTGAAAATTTTACCAGATTTTTGTAAGATTCCCTAATCAGTTCCACATATCAGATAATAAAGATTTACATTATAGTTTATGCTAAATTACAATGCATCTCATATTTAGAGGGTTCATTTGTAACCAATGGATGAGGATGGCTTAAAGCACATTTTTGTATACCAGATTGTGCCATTTTCTGTATCAGTGCATCACATCAGCACACACACTGTTGCAATTTATGCAGAATTACAGTAAATTTTAAAAACCAATATGCAGAAATAAAATATCAGTCTTGTCTTTTTAATATCACAGAATAAAAATTGAGTAAAACAATAAATACAAACAGTATTTATGGAGATAAAAATTTAAAACATAATGAAAGCAGGTGCTTATATTTTTCACAGCCCTCTTTACAAATGCCAAATACATCAGTCAGTGAAAATGAAGTGCTTATGCTATTTAACAATAAATATGTCCGCTTGCTTGGAAAGTGAGGACAATACAAGTTAAACCAGACATCTGCCCTTCAAATAACAAATCACTTTCTGGTTTCAGAACTTTCCTTTTGGGCAGGTAACTGAAGCTGTATTTTCATCAAGCTATCTTTAAGATAATTTAGATGGTTACAATAAAATCTCAAATATCCCACAAACGTTTTATGGTTATTTGAGGTGGAAATTAGACGTCTTGGTTAAGAGATTATGCAATAAAAAGTAATGGAAAAAGAAATTCTGAATTTTTCCAGGGGTAAACATCTGTCAGTCCTTTCTGGTTTTAGTGTTTTAGGGATAGTTCTGCATGCAGGATTATTGTTTATTCACTCAAAACAAACAGGCTGATATATTTTCAGCTTCTCGAGTTACCCAACATTGAAATAGAGACATTGCTATTGTTTCCTCCTCAGCTGCAAACCCTGCTGAACTGAAAGTGTAGGTGCTTTAGTAGCCGTTTGCCAGTGAGCTCACTTGAAGAGGGTTAGTGCAGCCCAAACAAACTCATTACCCAACCCCATGGCTTCCAGCTAGCTTAGTTTAAGTAGCAGAGCAAAGTACTTATGGAATTGACTGTCCTGTTATCATTCATCAGCATGCTGTTAAACATGAGAAGTCTACTAGAGCTGATCACAGAAAGTTGTATCCGTTCATCTCGGTACAGCATTTATTGAGAGAAATGTTTCATCATGCATCTAAGCACTATGTAAGAACAAGTCCATTTACATTTAAGTGTTCTCTTCAGTCTCGACTGACTGCCGGCATCACTACCCTAATAAATAATACAGTGGTCTAAGGAATAAAATCTGTATTTTATCTAATAAGGTTGGGGATACCTGTGGTTAGTTGAGACTGAAAAGGTCAATTTTATGAATGATGAACAGTTTCTTTCAATAAACATGTCCAGATGAACCATTTCAACATTGTGATTTACTTACCTGGATTATTAAAAGATCATTTCAAGAGTAAGAACATATTTCTCCTGATATTAAATATTGTTTTACCACCCAGCACTAGATGTAAATGGACTAATTTTTACATGATGTTTTTCCTAGTCTAGCAACCACTCAAAACCCTTTACAATGTATCCTCACATTTAGCCAAGGATGGGCAGATAAAGGCTGGATATCCTTTACTGACACAAACCAGTGACCCCTGATTTGTAAACACACACGATACTGCTGAGCTATCATGGCCCAATGTAGGTGCTAATGAAGTTGAAGAGAGTATTACTTACAGATTCATCCATGATAGAGGCAGGGTCAAAGTAGTCTGGCTTCAGCTCGGACCTCTCTCGACGGTTTTTAGAAGGAGGCTGGGATGAGGAGGAAATTGTTTTGAGTCAGGCAATTATCAACCATGCCCAAGCTAATAAATTGACACCCCAAAATATACCACAGTCACTCAAAACCAAATACTTAGCTTTAGTTCTAAAAATAAAATTTACAGGTGAAAGATGTTTTTTGCAAGATACTCTGATTTATACTTTGGCCCCTGGAAATCTTCTAAAATCATGTGCTGTGTTGTCCCACCGAAGAGAGTGTACAGTATAGATAATTGCAACTATTCTCTATCCCTCTATAATATGTCTCTTTTTCCTTCTCTCTCTCCTGTGTAAAAATGTATTTCCTGTCTCTTCTCTCATGTCAGGGAATGGTGTGGTGAGTCTCCCCAACTGGCACCCTAACAAAATAATTGCTTTAAATCAGGGTCCATATAATTTATCTCTACAGTCAAAAGAGATCGGTGATTTTTTTTTTACCAGGTCAATATCCATGGTGTCAAAGTCCATGCCTTCATTCAGGTCATCCATACGACCTTCAGACGACATCATCACATCCTCCACAATGGGCTCTTCATCTTCCTCCATAAGCCCAGTGCCACGACGACTGAACAAATAAATAGATATTTATTGCAATGACCTTGGAAACAGATCCAGAAGTAGTTCTGTATGTATGTAAACATTCCTTACATGGCATGCTGCAGGTTGGTCCGGAGCTTGGCATAGTTCATGGCTCTTTCCTGCTGCTGGCGTGCCTCTTCCTGCTGTCTCTGGGCCAGCATCCACGTCACCTGGGGACTATATAAATATTCACGGATTAAGAAGCCATGTTTTTAGTCCATTAGTGTTGCGTGATTTAATTGACGATAACACAAGGATGCTAGACCAAGCAATAAAAGATAGAATGCTGGCCTAGAGCCTTTAAAAACCTGGGCTGGGTCAGTAAACTAGTCTGTTACTGTCCCACTGGCCCAGCACTTGGCAGGCTTCTAAGTACAAGCATTTTGCTTCCCTTTGCCCCTAAATTTAATAGCGTGCAAATGGGAAATAACATCTAATTCTATCCTAATGTATTTTGGCTCATAATACAACTTCAATATTGCATTCTAAGAGACTATACAAATCCACTGTGCTGACCATTTAGTCTTATGAGGGCAATTCATATATGTTGTTTACTTACTTTTAATATTTGACCAGGTGTGACCAATACCATGTTTAACTTTTGTCTATATTTGAGCCGCGGTGGCTCACCAGTGGAGTGGATGCCTTCAGGTCAGGCGCAGCAGGTTTGCATCCCACCAGGGGCTCAGTAAATGTGAGGAATTCATTGTAAAATACTTTGAGTGTTCACTAGACTAGAAAAGTGCTACACACGTAAGAACAATTACATTTACCATTCATAATGCTTAGATAAGAGTATTAAAGCTCATATGTAGTAGAACAAGGGTAGTGTTATAAAGTCTCTTTTCCATGTGAAAAATAAATGCCTATCATTAATTTTCAGCTGACATCAGATTAATTTATGAGAAACTGAGTGTAGCAAAGTCTGTACACAGTAATTAAAGAAATGGCCTTGGTGGGATGCAGCCGGAAGACATGAGCTAAGGGAGAATAGAACAGATGATGGCCCTATAAGTGAGACTGTACTGTACTAATCAGCACACACTTAAATATCTACACTTGTGTGTTTGTTAATGAACGTATTTAAAAGATGCGACAATACTGCTGTAAGAGATTATTGTTATGTTCTGCATTTATTGTCAGAGTGGAATAAAATAATTGCCACAACAGCCTTTATATAAGGCTTGGGTTTATATATTGTTCACAAAGTAGTACTGCTAAAATCAATTTAAAAATTATTTTAAGGGAAAGCATTTAATAAGAATTATTTTCTTAATATTTTTTTGTTTGAAGAAAAGAGTAAACTTCTAAGCTTAAAATGCCCAATGCCCCAGTTACCTCAGTGAACCTCATTACCACTCACAAACCCTCATTCTCCCATCGCTCTAGCCAGTAACCTCTCCAGCCCTACTTGGAACTTCTTCCTGGACTATCTCAGAACTACCCCTTCAATCAAGGATTTTTAAAATGTGCTTTAAACCCTTCTTTATCGGCAAGCCTTCTTTTAAGCCTTTTATAGTGGCCCACTCTAGTTGTAATCCTCTCTTTACTTGATTTAATTCTACTCTTTATTTTATAGTGGCCCACCCTGGTTTTATTCCCCTTTTATCTCTTTATTCTATTATACATATTTTTTCTTTTACAATAACTTTATATGTGAAGTGCATGGAGATCGGTCCCGACAGATGAGAAGCACTATATAAACTCCTTTTTTTATATTATTATTATTAAATCAGCGGGCAACTAACCATCTGGACCAAATTGAACAGCAAGGAGAAAAAACTATGTTGGAATAATTAGGCATCCATACTTGTAATCCATGGGTGTTTGGTGGTGCTGGGGCGTCTGTTGATGATGCTGCGAGTGTTGATGGGATTGCTGCTGATCTTGCGGGAGAGGGTAGACACCCATGTAGCTGTCATCTCTGCCCCTCTTAGGGTCCCGCATTGCAGTGGAGGTCAGGTGAGGGGATGTCATCATGACTGGAGTCTGCATGCTCTGCTGCCAAACCTCACTACTGCTGCTGCTCTCCTCTGGAATTGGGAGAGGGAAATGGTTACACACACTCACCTCTTTGGACATCCTAGACATGGGTTATTAAAGATTTTCAATTTCTCATTGTCAATTGAGGTTTAGAATTTGTTGGTCAGGTCAACCACCATCTTCATAACTTTTTACCAAATAGCTTTACATCATTCTACTTTAGGAATAAAATAAATAGGATGTTTGTGTTTTCACTTCTTTTTGCAAAGACGCGGGTTTAAGGTACTTACATGCTATATTAAAAAGGTTACAAAAAGCTCTGAATACTGATGATATATGACCCTGAGCTAGTGCTTAAAGAAGAGCTTCCGACTCTCTCAAACCATCTGCTATTTACTTGTCCCTCTTATTCACTGGGCTGATTGAGCCAGGCTAGTGAGAAGCATCTGGGTTAATCTGGGCTCCAACCCAGCTTTCATAATAACATCATGATAGTACTATACCCCTGGCCTACACTTTGTGTGGCTGGAGGTTGAGGGGATAATGGATGGATGTAGAACATAATATAGGTTGCTGATCTATATCTGAAAAGATTACTTTCACTTTGTAACATACAAAGTAAATTATTATCTACAAATTAAAAATTTTCATGAGTAGAAAAATAAAACTTTTGGCCCTTAATAGGGTATAATAAGGAATGTAAATGTATGGAATGGAATAATGTAACCAGTCCCTTTTAAATAGTGACTAGTAGTTAAATTAAAAGTTTATACCCAATGTGTCATTACCCACAAGGTTCAACTGATAAGTAGTTTGGTATTTTCTTGGAAAGAAGAGTGACTAGTGCCTTAAAATTACATACTAGTAATTAAAATAACTACATTTTATTTTTTCAACTGTTCCTAAGAAAAGTTAAAAGTGACTAATCATAATCAAACTAATAACGAATGCTTATCCTAACAGATCTAGAATCTTTTTAATACCAACTTAAGACTTCAATATTGACGCGTAACACTCAAAATGGTGACTAACGGGTTAAAAAAACAAGTGCTAAGTGTCTAATTATAGTGACTAGTGCCTTACAATGAATACATCATAAAATGTCCTGCCTTAATGTAACATCTTACACATATTTTACTGTTAACTTACCTATTACTTGAAGTGTACTTTAGTGACTAAGCATAAATGGACCATTTTTGTGTGTGGATCTTTTCACCCACTATGCCCAGTCAATAAGAGTTCTGGGCAGCTTGGTAACACCAAAGACATTTCTGCACAGTTAACCAGTGAAAGTAAACCGATCAGTACAGTATGTACCGTAAGGACAATAATAAAAATCATTGACTCGGATGCATTTGTTCAACTGTGATTTGCTCGGCCGCTCTGCTTGCCAAGGGATGAATAATGCAGTTACTTCTTGTACCTTCTGGCAGCTTCCTTTTTGTTGCTGAGGTTCCAGCTGTAGTAGCAGTGGGCTTAGGTTTCTTTGAGCGGACAGAGGAGCCCCTACTCGAGTAGCCACTCATCACAGACATGGTGTCATCATCCCCACCAGCCTGCAGGGAGTTCCTGTAGGAGATGAGTGGGAGCCAGCAGTCCTCTCGCTGCAGTGCCATCTGAAATGTCATGAAGCGCTCCAGGTACATGTGGCTGGGGATGTCAGATTGATGAGACAAAATGAGCACACTCTCATGCAAACACAAGACAAACACCCTGACATAAAACCAAGTGCACATTCCAACTGATGTGTGAGTGAGGGCACGTGTGTGTATGTGTGTGTGTGTATGTGGGGGGGGACGCCTCACATCATATATTCACACAACACAAACACCAGTTGCACCAGTTGTCATGAACACCTGTTGTTCTGAGGCACTAAAGATTCCGGGCTGTCAACTCAGACACACTTACACAGTCCTCTTGTCCTGTCTCATGAGCTTGGAGGAAAACTCGCTCAGTATGTCCAAGAAGGCCAGGTTGAGGGGAGGGTTTCCTTCTCCCTGGGGACTGGGTTCCTTGAACGCAAACTCTATGCCATCCCTGGGAGACAGATGGAAACAGAAGGAGAACAAAACATGAGTGAAAATGGGAAAGGGTTACATGTACGGTTCCAATTTGCTCCCATCTGCATGATGAAATTCAAATCCCAGGATGTCATGCAAAATTTATTTTGTCTTTGCACACTTCTGAATCAATCACAGTGATTTTCTAGTGCATTATAGCTTCAGAATGGTTTTGAACATCCTCATTTTTACAATGCGATTATTTTGTGCTTAGTGTGCGGAAATGTAAATTACCCAACTCAAAACACCCACTGTAGGGCTCTACCTAAGCCTCTCCAAAAGCCAGGGAAATATACCATGGCAGACACAGTCAACAGAGTACTGACAGAGTCATCTGTTTAAAGTATTACAGTTCTCAGACATAAATCCAAAAATGTAATATATATGGAATGCAACAAAAGCAGAGCCTCACTTGTGTAACATGGCAATGGCGTCTCTAGTTTTGACCTGGTCCAGGCCAAAGGTGAGGGAGAATCGACGTGCCAGCTCTTTGATTCCACAGAATGAAGAGGAAGAGCGATCAAACCCATGGCCCAAGTCTGAAAGCATCTCATTGAACAACTAAAGAGAAGAGGAAGAGTGAGAAAACGTTCACTATGTTAATGAGAAAGTTAGAAATATGAATTATTGTCACCCAGGCAACCAGAGAATTCTAATAGGGGGGCCTATGCCTGTATATACTGACCTGCTGGAGACTGAGAATGAGGGTCTTGGCACACTGGATCTTGTCAATTTGCCGAGTCTTACTCATGGTCTCCTTGATAATGTCACCATAGTCATTGTAATACTGCAATTACAGAAATCCAATTCCAAAACTCAGTAAATCCACAATAAATAACTGATCATGGTCTCCTTGTTAACTCTAGAAGGTTATTCTATAGGTTATGTGGATAAGGTGATTATTGTATCACCACAAGGTCACAGGTTCAAACCCCCTGCTGCTGCCTTAAGTTCTGACACTAAGCAAAAAAGCACTTTATACTCCATATAAAGTATATATGCACTGCTTTATATTTTATATTATACACACACACACACACACATGCAGTGCATATATAAGATACTTAAGATTAAAAATTCAATGAAGATCATTTCAAAGAAAGGTGATAGCTACAACTGAAGTTTGATAAAAGGGAAACAAAATGTTCAGTCTTACCCTCATATACTGTTTGAAGATGTCTGCCCCAGTCTTCATCTCCACCACACAGTAGATGATAAGCTTGCAATAGGCAGCCAGCAGGTTTCTTCTCTTGTGCAGAGCTTCAATTTTCCCTGCCTCATCATCCTGCTGCCCATCTGACAGTGCAGCACGCATGCCACACAGAAAGAACACATTAAAAACTGAGGGGTTGAGTGCTTTTAAATAAATACATAAAGTACTTTGGTCTTTAAATCTACCATGTTTTATTTTACTGTTTGACCTGTGAGAAAGTTCTCAGATGGCTGAGGGGAAAATCCTTGGAGATGCCTAATACATCCCTTTTTATCCTATAACCAACTCTCTATGCCTCTAGTCTCTGGGTGAAAGTGCATATGTGCCTCAAAGCAGCCCCACACCTCTAAGGTTATCCGTCACATGTTTTTCGCCCTGTCATTAGCTCTTTACATTGAAAATAATGACAGGAAAAATTGGGCAGACCTAAGCATCAATGTTTCCTCTCTTCAATAACATGACTATCATTTCCTCAACTTCACAAATTCCATAACATTTTTGGAATTATTTTTTTCTAGCAATAGTGATGATTCTCTGGTCATACGTACAGTTTCTCAATTCATCATCAACCGCTTATCTAAAGCCAGATATGCTGGATAGATTCTTAATCACTAAGGGCCTTTCCAGGGTACATGACAGTTGAATAAATAAATAATCCTAAAGAATATAAAATCGTCTTGTTGCCTGATGAAAACATTCTTGTCTTGGCGTATACATGATCAATGGTCTATATCATCCCGACTATAAGAGCAATGAAAAGACAAGTGTCCAAGACAAAAATGAAAGAATGTGAACATCAAAGATATGCCATTGTTTTAATGCATTATCAATTGGATACATCTGCTATGGTTTGACTGTATTCCATGGGATTTCACAAGCATCAAAAAACAAACTTAACACCGAAATCGTGCCTCACTTTTTGTGGCTTCTGTTAGGGGTACATACAGACAGCATAATGACAGAAAAAAGCACCATGATAAAGGAAAACGGTTTACTCACTTGGAGGACTAACATTCAGTTGGAAGCATAAGTGTTAAGTTCAATGGAGCTGATTTAAAAGCTTTATAACTAAAATTAAAATTGTATTGCATAACAAAGAGGAAACAACTTTATAGGTGTGGAAGTTTGGTCAGAGCAGCCATGCTCAGATGGCATTTTTGAGTGGAGCCATTATTTCAATTTAAAGTGTTGTCAATTATGCATTACTCAATATGTGTCATAAATTTGTGTATGTGGGGGACAATAAAAGTTCAAATTTGCTTCTTTGCTTCTTCTGTCTTTTCTTTTTAAATTGACACCTACATTATTTAGGTTTGTTTGTTTTAAAATACATTATATGTCAGTGGACACCCCCTGTCTGTGAGAACATGCCATGAGTAGCATGTGTGCTCATTTGCTTCTGTACCTGTGCTGTTTGTGTCATCATCCTGGTCTATGAAGACATGATTCAAGATGAAGGAGAGTAGTTCAGATTGCAGTGAGTCCTCTGGGGAATAGACAAGGGGCTCCAGGTGCTCTCTGCCACCAGACACCATCTGGTGGCTGAAGATCAACAGCACATCACATAGGATGGTGAATGCCTACAGGGAGAAAAAAACAACAAAATGAATCAGGCCTATCTGTGAACATGACAGTAATATCTGTGTCACATGAGCATGATATGACATGGAGTACTTAGAAAATAATATATATTCCAATATTCTAATTGAAAAGAAGTTAAAAAGCCATCGGTGTCAGGGGTCTTGGCTTCTGAGAACTGACTGAGGAGCTTACATTGGCAGAATCAGGATAATTTAAAATTGTTCTTTCACACTTCCTTTAAATTTAACAATCTTTTGTTACCCATTTTCCCGTCTCGCTTTTACTTATATATCTTCTGCTTAGCTCATAAATTTTTTACCCATTTCTAAAACCACTTGCAACTGTGTTTTTGAAAATACATAAAACTGAGACAAGTATTTTTAGATCAGTAGCATTTAGAGTTATGGTTTTAGATGCCAGATACCTGTTCTTTGACAGCTGTGTTGACATTGGTGAGGTAGCGCTGACACATCATGCAGAATGCCCTCATCTGTTTCCTCAAGGTCACCAGATCCTCCTGATTTAAAAAGCAAATGGAGAACTGGTCATGAATATCATATGTGGTCAGGTTTAATGTATGTTTTTGTATTAATACACAATGGAAAGAAGCCAGCACCAATGGAAATCACCTTTCTTGAGCTGCCCTCAGATAATTTGGCAAGGTGCCACAGTATCACATAGTGGGTACACTGTAATGAGTGGATCACTATCTGCTCACACACAAAAGAGGTAAACAATTAGTCAATATCAGTGACAGCTAGCACAGAACTTGTGTATGTATGTGTATACACACTAACCTGTTCAGGCATATCTCCATTCTCTATGCCTGTGTTGAGCAGCTTGAAGTTGCTGGTGAAGAGGTCCCACTGAGACAGGTCATGAGCACTTAAAATGGATAAGAAGAGATAGATGTCAGTATCTGATATATTCAATACAGACACAAAGTTTTGTGTACACACACACACACACAGTTGTATTGATAAAAGAAGAAATAATGTTCAGGAAAGACGGTAGAAAAATAATTCTTCATACTTATGGAATGCTGTGATCCTCTTCAGAGTTGAAAGAACCTGATAGGCATCATCTTCGTCAGCATCTTCACCCTGGAGACAGATTGCATTAAATTTTTTTGTACTTTGTTTACAAACTGCACCATTGGCATCTTTTTTGCCAGCTTTCTGATACCTCTTGCAGGAAGTCCTCCAGTAGTCTGTTGAATTTGTCTACCAGCTCGTCCAGCAGCTGGGAGCGGGCAATGTCTACCCTATTGAAAATTGTGAACTCTTCATTGCAGAGGGCATGGTAGGTCTTGGAGCATACCTCCAGAACTTCAGTGTCTGTGTGCTTCTCCACTATTTCCCTAATCTGACGCAGCAAAGATTCAAGATGCTGAGGAGGAAAGAATGGGAAATATTTTAAGGTGTGATGAAAGTATATGGAGGTGCTAATCTCGGACTTATTGTGCCAATATGATCAATTTGGTTGATGTCTTACCTTCTCGAGCCTTCCTGTGGTATAAATTTCTAGGTCAAAAAACTGAGGCAGCTGCAACAGGTTGGTCACTTTCTCTGCATCCACAGCATACTGCATTACAAGCACAAACAAATAAGGGCATTTTCTGTTTTTCAAATACTTGACACAAAAGCCAGTAGCCTAATGCTGCTGAGAACAGTGCCTATGTTACAAACCTTCGCCAGTAGGGGGGGTAATGTAACTGCAAATAGCTCTGTCATCCTGGTTCGGTCATCCAGCTGAGTCTTCTTCTCCTTGGCTGTCATTACCTGATAAAAGACAACGCAAGTCAGTTGGATTGCCACACTCATTTCCTGATTAAGAATACACTTCTACCTCCCTGATTAGTCTTTGAGAATAATGATAAAAAAAGTTTAAATGACAACTTGCATATACTTTTGAATGTGTTTGTATATCTTACCCTCTTTCCTGTGCCTCTGCCCACAGGCGGGTGGCACTCAGCAGCCTGGCGTACAGTGCATAGCATGATTTCAATCAGAGCTGTTTCCTGTCTGTCAGTTAGAGCTACAAAGGACAAGAGACAGAAAGGAACAATAGACCCATTTTCATTCTATTGTTCTTGACTAAAGGTAGAGCTAGTTGATGACACTTAATGTCCTTCCTACCTTCCTCTCCAGGCAATGGATCATCCAACAGTAAGCTGGTCATACACTCCCAGTCCTTCAGTAGCTCTGCACCACACTCCCATAGTGAGTCCACCAAGTAAGCTGCATGCTCATGGAGCTAGAAGAAAAGACGCACATCCAAGGTCAGCATGGGTAAAGGTTCCCACTTGTTTTAAGAAATACTTTCCCAGCACTTTTCAAGGACAATTTCCATGACTTTCGCTTGGATATGCTTGAAGAACAACACTTGCTTGAGTTGACCGAATCTTCACAAAGCTGTTAGGACCAGAATCTGTCACTCTCTTCACACTGAAGCACTGTGCCACTGTTCGCAGACATTTTAACACCTCATTTGGAGATAACCCATAGCACTAGCCTGCTTCAAGACCTCCACCATCATTATTGGTGCCCCCCCCCCAAAAAAAACCAGGATGACAAGGACTCTATGACTACAAAACTTTTGCCCTGACCTCTATGGTAATGAAAACTTTTGAATGCCTTGTTCTGTCCCACCTTAGACCTATCACTGACCCACAATTCAACTCCCTACAGTTCATCTACAAAGCAAAACGATTTATGGATGACGCAAAAAAACATGGTACTCCATTCTCCAGTAACTGGACTCAACACTGTGGAATCCTTCTACTTCCTGGACACCATCATCCCACAAGACCTCAAGTGGAAGTTGAACATAAGCTCCCTTACAAATCAGGCACAGAAGAGGATGTACTTCCTAAGGCAACTGAAAAAGTTCAACCTGCCAAAACCAATGATGGCGCACTTTTACACTGCCATCCTTGAGTCCATCCTCACCTTCTCCATCACTATCTGGTACACTGGTGCCACTGCCAAGGACAAAGGCAGACTGGAGCATATCATTCACTCTGCTGAAATTGATTGGCTACAACCTATGTTAACCCTATTTTAGGTTTAATAATATTCCTAACCAAGACAATAGGAAAAAGAATTTGAGTTGGTCCCCAGGTACTGCACCTCTTCACTGCTCATATACAATAGGATGGGTTAAATGTGAAGAACAGATTTTGTCGTATCTATGTACAATGACAAATGAATCAAATTTCTTCAATTTGACATCCCTCCTAAGGGGCGGCATGGCTCAGTGGGTAGAGCAATCGTCTGGCAATCTGCAGGTTCTAGCACCGCACCTGCAGAGAAGCATGTTGAAGTGTCCTTGAGCAAGACACTATTTCCATAATTGCTCTGCCTTGTGGTGGACTGGCGACCCTTCTAAGGGTGTGTCCCTGCCTTTCGGCCAATGAGAACTGAGATAGGCTCCAGGTCCCCTGCGACCCTACTTCAGATAAGTGGTTGACAATGGATGGATGGATAGATGACATCCCTCCATGACCTCTAAACTTACAGGCCACTGAGGAGAGCAGTTAAGATTACTGTTGAATCTTCCTACCAATGCCAAGTTCTTTTCTAAACACTCCCCTCTAGCAAGAGGCTATGTTCTAAAAAAAAATCAGAACCTCACACAAGAACAGCTTCTTCCCTAAAGCACGAGTCCTTTCTAATAGGCCCCCATAAAACCAACAGATCCTGACATTGCCACCCACCTCCCCCCTTTTATCTTCCCTACTGTATAAGTCTGTTTTTACATGTCATGATTGGCCCCCATGTTGTGAGGATGGACACAGATATAGATGCACCATGGAGGATCTAAGTACATGTCCACCCTACGGTGCTTTCTGCACATGGACAACATACATTAAACCTGCAGTAAACAACATATTGTGTAAATAACATCTCCATCCATCCATCCATCCATTGTCAACCGCTTATTCAAAATCAGGTTGTGGGGGAACTGGAGCTTATCTCAGTTCTCGTTGGGCGAAAGGCGGGGTACACTCTGTATAGCTCGCCGGTCTATTAAATAACATCTTAAAATTATAATCTAACTTTTTGTAATATAGCTTCTGCCACCCAGTACCAGGCATCAGGAGCTGCAAAGTCATCTCTTGTTCATAAATTTCATTGTATCATAAATAAACTCTTGTGTTGTGTATGAGCAAATGAGAATGACGTGTACCTCACTCTCTAAGAAGAAAAAGACGGTGGTCTTAATGAGGTTTGCATTTGGGCTCTGTCTGCCTCTCCTCTTGGGGGCACCCTCCTCCTCTGGTTCCCGTTGGCTGAACAATCTAAGGGGGAGAAGTGCACATGTCAAGCACAGCTGTGTCTAATATAAAAACTATAGGGGTTCACTCAGTAAAGTGCAGATCTCTGCCAGGTCTATGTATCATCCCTATACCGGTGCTTGCATTTG
>OMLC01066396.1:0-18157 GCA_900302585.1 Regalecus glesne | reverse complement strand
TTTCTTCAACATGGCAATTCAATAAATTATTTGATCAGTTTACCATGTGTGTGTTATATATTGTGATCAACAGGTGTCACACCCAAGATGGATATGCTGCCGGTTATCACACAACAGCCCATCCACCATGACAGTCAACTTGGAACATCCTCCACACTCGCCTCTGACCAGAAGCAGTGCTCACTTACTACCTTTTCACCCATCTGCCCAAACCACGATGAACCCCCGACGAGCTCAGCCAACTCAGAATCAGGGCTATTTTACAAGATAGACCAAAAATATGTGACCGATAGATCAGTCTTAGAAGACAAAATGGATCTAAACCAATCCTGTGAATCATCAGTACATTCTCCTGCCTCTACATATGACAATTCTCGATGTGCTAGACGGTTTATGCCATCAGAGACATGTCAGGTGAGAGATAGAATACATCAAATCCAGGTACCATCACAAACATCTTACACAGTTGCAGGACCAAATATTCACCACTTTTTCAGTGTCCACTCTCAGCCAAAAATGAGAAGACCTTTCCCAGACTTCCATTGTATTCCTGATCCAAAGCTATGTCACCCCCACCTGAAAGCCATTGTGGACTCCTCGGCACCTGGTGCTGAGCTTGTTTTTTGCAACACTTTAATTTTCCCAGTTGACTTGCAATCATGGGACCAGCAAGAACTAAATTTTACAAATTTTTTGGGTTCACTTCCTGAACTTTGCTTCACACGAGAGCCCACTCTGCAGCTCCCTACCATCCATGAGCTCTTCAACCAAAATCAGAATCTCTCAGGTCTATATGAGAACTACATCAGGTAAAGTATGATTAAACCTTTTTTGTTACAGTTGGTGATGCTTTATTGATTCCGAGACACAAAAAAATCCTATTTACTTGCCCAAGGGCACATTAGCATAGGCCTTTTATTTGAAGGGGATATATTTATTTTTTACCACTCTGCTCCCCAGGATGGTTTATTCTTTTTTTTAAATTCTCAGCAGGTTATTTGTTATCAGAACCACAGCATTTCTATAATAGAATTAAATAGAGAGACTTTTTGATTGAGTGACCGGTCTATTGGTATCCCAGTTTGTCCTGTAAACATATAATATACCCTTTCCAAAACGAGGTCTTAATCAGATTTTGGGTCTGTATAAAGAAATATTGTGTCTTGCTGCCACCATGTGGAACTGCTAATAAAATTGTCTTTGGATGATGCACAGACAGGAAAACTATAGCAGAATATTTCTACGATATCCACCTAAAAACCCAGAGGATACAACAGCATTATCCTGCAACATGTGAGTATAAAGTTAACTCTAATTGTGTAAACTGTGGGATTGTAATATTACCATTGAATACTATTACCAGAATCTGATTCATATTTATTGTTAAGTATAAGAACATACCAGAAATTTGTCCTAGTATATTAGTTTAAGAGGGAAAAATTGACAGCATTAAAGATAAAAGTAAAAATAATAATAATTAATAATAATGAAAGTAAGGTGCAATAACATCAGTACTGGTTCAGAGTTGAACGAGCAATCATGTTGCAGCCTTTGATATCTGGCACTAGATGGCAGGAGTTGTGTGAGAAAAGGTTAAGTAAGAATTGTAAGAAATTATTTACACAGTAAGAGTTATTTACAGGCTAGCGTATTTCACAAATAACACTTTTTTTGTCCATGTCCTAACAGCCCCATTATACCAGTTCCCTTCCTCCTGCATTTTGACCTAATAAAGTTTAAATGCAGATTTTGTTTCAGATTTCTTATGAAGTTTTATCATACTATAGAAACTGGGAATTGAGAAACTACAACTGCTACAACTACGACTATGACTGTGAGTTGGAGGCTTTTAATCTGATAGCAAATACATTTTGTCTGACTGAGAATCCCAGGTTCTTGGAGGAACACCATTTAAGAGGTCAGCAACTCAGGGAGTGGTCGGATATCAAGCAAAAGTCATCAGTGTCAGGCAAGGAACAGGGTAAAGCACAGGTCAAGTTGAAAGGAGAAGGAGCGAGGGGGTTGTCTCACAATAACCGCTTTCTTGAAGTAGTCAAAAGCCAGTCACTTTAAAAACATTGACCACTGTTACATGCACAGCATATTCCTGTTCAAAGTGGAATATTGAGTGCGTTTTCGTGCACACCATATTCTGATTACTGTCAATGTTCTGGTTATTGCAATAGTCCAAAAAAGGTTTATATACACTATTGCAACAGGAATTCAAAATTCAAAATGGCTATATTGGCATGACAACATTCCACTTCGAACAGTAATATGCTGTGCATGTAGCCGTGGTCATTTACATGAATCCTCTGATTTTATCTCTGCTGATCCATATTTTCACCTTGTGCAAATGTAAGCCACTTTTACTCCCAGATAAATGTTAATGGTGAAGTAATGGCAATCAACAGCCTACAGATCTGCAGTCAACTTGAATTAAATTGAATAGCTACTGGTGTTGGCCAGTCACCCTTTACCCCCCCCCCAAACACCTGTAATCCTTCCTATCTTCTCACAGCTCACAACCCTGGAAAGGAGACAAATAAAAAGAAAAAAAAGACAAAGAGAAAGGGCAAGAGAAGGATGTGGTCCAGGCGGCCTAACAGACAAGCTTCCAGACGGTCCTCCAAAGCCAGGCTCAACTCCCTGGACATTGAAACATTGGCGGAGCTTGCCTTTGAAGAGTATATGGAGATCATGGACTCGCTTCGTCTCCAGGTCCACACCTATAGATGCTGAATGATTCTAGGAGTTCTAGCAGAAAGATAGATACACACATACAGATAATTTTGTAAGACATCATCTCTATATACAATTGTATAATACCCCGTTTGATGCCGTGACTTCTTATGTGGCACCGATGTAAGACTTTTGGCATACGTGGGTTTTTTTCTCAGGTCTGCCTTTGAAACCCCTTCACTTTAGAAAGCACAGAATTAGAATTTAAAAAATATTTAAGTTTAGTTTTTCGTCTTTTCATATTTCTTCTCATAAAGATATCAAAATTTATCTACAAGCAGTATTTGATACATTAAAGTGAATCACAATATAACCTTTTGTCTGTTGAACGCAAGCATAAAAAGGGCATCCTATTTTGGTTTCTCACCTGCTTTATGTGGCTTTGATCAGAACCAAGAGAGCTCAGACATTGAAGAGAATGGACAAGAAGGGACAGACGGAAAGAGAACAGGATGGGTGCGAAATGTTACAGAGGAGATGGAGGATGGCTTGTTCATGAACCACCTGGATGAGCTGTGCACGAACAAGGAATTCATCAGAACGGTAGAGAACAATAGGCTTTAGGGATTTGTTGTCAGTTTAGAAGGTTAGTTGCACCTGAAATGACAACAGTATTGTTTTGTCATTATGCGGTTAGTTATAACCTATTGTCAATTACACAGTCCGTTGTCCATAGCCACCCTACAATAAATGTCAACTTTTGGCAGTGTTACAGGTGAAAATGTTGAAGGGAATTCACCACCATCTTCATCATAATTACATAGGAACAATTTGTGCCAGAAAATATCTGATTAGAGGTCTCAATCCTGTGCATCACTGTGTCAACCATTGCTGGGGGCATGTTTTCCTAAGCACATCCTTGCCGATAACCCCCATTATCATTTCTACAGTTTTTAAAATCAGGACTAAAAAAAGTCTGTTTGGTGGCAGTAATCAGTTTCCTATGGTCCCACAAATGAGCTCACTGTATATTTCAATCTGACCCCTCTGCCCTCACTCTTTTTGGGTCCTCTCTCTACCAGGTGGAGTCAATATTAAACATAGACTACCTCAATTCTCTTGTGTCATCTGCCTTGGAGCCAATGGACATCATACCACTGGAAGAGCAGGAGCAAGAGCCAGAGGTAATGTGAGAAGCACTTTTCCTTCATTTTTTTTGGATGTCTTGCATAAAAAAAATAGTTTTTCTAGTTGGGGGTAATCGGATTTCATTGTCAACAAGACGGTATACGCAAGCTGTATATGCATTCTGGGTGACTAGTGTTGTATAGTGTCCAAGAATTTCTGAAAGAAGATGACCGTACCTTAATCTTCCACCACCACTGCAGTTTCTCCGACTGTTTCATAGTCATCTGTTCTTTTTGACATCTGTAGAAAAAGTAATCTTCTCATTTCCCCTCTCCTGTTATATGCACTTTAAAGGCAGAGATACAAATGCAACCCAGCAGTCCTTCCATTAACACCAACACCAAGAGTGATAGCAGTTTATCTCCAGTGGAGTCTGAAGTCAACAAAAATGAAGCCCTGATGGAGGCAGGGGACCAAGGATTTCAGAATACCTGCTATGAATCTACAGACCCAGAGTTTGACATGCCTGTGCTGCATCACGTAGACTTTACCATTCCCAGCTACAATGACCGTAATGCACCTGTGCTTACATGTAGTCTAGACTTCCAAGAGGCTCAACGTAAAAGCTTCCTCATTCAATATTTTCCCCAAGCAAACCTTGAACAGTGCAAGTCAGATACCAAATCCTCTCTTTCTCGACAGCTCTTCCCTCCAGTCCCACAGTATACTCAAACCACAGAACCTTCATCTGTCTCTCTATCTTCACAAAACTTTGTCGCAGACAATAGTTTTGAAATACTACTGGCAATTAATAACATACCTGAACGTCAGGAGGATAACTGCTGTAACCATGTGGAAGTTCAGCAGCAGGCGCCTTCATCACTCCCTGGTGTTCCACTGTGTGAAAGGCCTTTTCAGTACACACAGTCCCCATCTCAAACTGACATGGGGAATGATGGCCCACATCAACAAAACAGTGCCCTTGCCCCAACCTCTTGTCTTCATGAGGACAAGGAGCATGCTAAGAGCTCAAGCCCATTAAACTGGACATCCAACTCTCCAAGTTTTTACAACCTGCCCCATCCACCTCGAGAAAGTGACGCAACTGCTAGCCTCGACTACAACACCACCCAGATTCAAGCAAATTCCTCTATTGCCGTTACAAGTACCGTCCCCAGTGACCTCTTCTTCAAGAGTAATTTGATTGGACAGGAGCAAGAAACCATAGACATAGAAACACGACCACTTCATATAGACTCTGTTCAACCCATTTTATCTGGCTATGAAGAGGGATGCAAGTCAGCATCAAGTGTGGATCCAACACCTCTATCTGGGAGGTACAGAGAGGCTCTAGAAAAAGAAGTAAAGCCGGATGTAGTGGCTGAAAGGGAGGTGGATGACGAGCAGACAGATTCATTGGATGTCGATCCATGGTGTAGAACAGACCGTCCCTTATTTGACATATCTTATAATGAAGAAGGTGATGAGGCAAGCTCTTCATTTTCAGAGGAAAACCACATTATTTCAGTGGGGGACAAAAGTCAACCTATGAACATGGTCACTAATGTTTCAGAGAAAATCAGTATGAGTGTAACGGACAAGTTTCCTTGTCCTAATACTGCTGCTGATCCTATTGCACCCACCAAGCCCAAAGGCATTCATGTATCGGACATTGCTGTATATCAGGGGATCTCCGGTTTAGCACAGATTACATTTTTCACTAAAGACAGTACTGTGGTGGTAGCAAACTCCTATAGTGACAGTGAAAAGGAATTCCCTTATTCAACCAACTTATTCTCTTTTGACCATTGTGCAGAGAGGGTCTTCATTATGCCACAGGCTGAGCCAGCAGCAGACACCCTGGTGCAGCCCAGCACACCTCAAGACTCAGCCTCAACACCAGGAGATCCAAATACAAGCCTGCTCCCAGATATCACCTCCTCCCATGGACAGGTGGAGGAGAAAGTGCACCTAGATGCTACAATGCACACAGCAATGACCAATGAAGTGGTGGCTGACACATGGGGAAGCAGAACATGTAATATAAGGATGGAGACAAAACCAATAAATGACACTGAGCAATCAGGTGTCATGAGAGAGGAAATGGAAGAGGGAAATCAAACCTCCACAAAGACTAAAGAACAAGGAAAAGGAGGAAAGATGACAGAAAAAGAAAAAAATAAGAATAAAGTGAGAGACGCAGAAATGATAAACACGGACAAAAGCAAACACAGCCAGATGGAGCTGGGTGGAGTTGAAAAAGAAAAAGAGTGCCATAGTGAAAAGTGCTGGTCAGAAATGGAAGAGGAAAAGAGACCAAAAGAAACGTGTGAGGAGAATGCAGAAGGATCTAGACCGGAGAGAGAGGAGGACACTGACCAAAGCCAAAACAAACAGTCCACAGAGGGTCAATCGCCTGGAGAAGTGACTAATGATGAAGAAGGAAACCAAGTAACGAGTCAGACACATCAGAAAGCCAACGGACAAGACAAGACAAACCAAAACCATGACAGACATCTCAAATTTGAAAAGCAGCAATGTCAGATGGAGTTTAAGGGCGAGGCTGAGGTGAATGACCCCAATGTGAGTGGAAACACTAAAGAATGGGCTTCAGTTCCCACAAAAACGCAACAAGCAGAGGCTGACTCCAGCCTGGGTAGAGAGAATAATGACATGAAGGGGATGGGAGTTAACATAGGGCAAACAACTAAAGAGAGCACTAAAACATCTAGAGGCATAATGAAAGAAAGTAGAACTGAAGAAAAGAGAGAAGAACATATAGTAGTGAGTGTGAGCGGTGACTTGAGAGGGACACTCAGAAATCAGGAAATGACTAAGAAAGAGCAACAGTGTCCTGTAAACATATCTGCTACCATACATAGAGGAATAACTATAGACACAGAGGTAGAAACAAATGAGACACAAAAGGGAGAAAATTGCAGTTGGACGAAAGAAAAATCAAGTGAAAAAGTGCCCAGTCCCTCAAAGACTTTGTTTTCAAGTTCTGGTAAAACGACAAGTGAGATAGACAAAAAGGAGGATGAGAGAACATATGCTTCAAATGATACAGACATGGGGAAACTGACGGTTGAAGCACATGAGGACGTAACCTCTGATACATTCAGTCCTATATCACTGGCCTGTTTTTCTCTGGGAAGCCCTGTGAAAGAACAATGGAGAAGTCCCCCAACTTTCTCCCCCATGGAGAAAGTTGAGAAGAAAAGGCAAGAGGTGAGTGGTGAAAAAAGCTGCAAAGAAGAATTGTGGACTCCAAGTCCAATGAAAAGAGCTAAATGGACATTGGAAACCAACAAAGAAGAGATCGCAAGCTTGGGGAACACATTAGGGACTGAAAATCAACATGGGAATCCTGGAGATATAATCATACCTAATAAATCCCCCATAATGTCCATGTCAAGCCACCAGCAGTCTCCAAGATCAACTCCACAGCCAACACCAGTAACAATAAAGACAAAACATCTTATAGGGGATAGTGAAATTGGAAAAATTACAGACAATGAAGAAAAAGATGCTAAAATTAAAGAAAAAAAACAAGAAAGAGCAATGAATGAATGTAGTGAAGCAGTGGAGAGAAAAGAGGATGAAGAGGATGGTCCAGGTCTCACACAGAGATCTATGAAAAGACGAGGGACTAGGAGTGAGACTAGCAAAGAGCAGAGTCTGACGTCAAACACCAATGCAGAAGCGGCCAAATCAACAGACAATGTAGACCATGGCATCAAAATGGCCGGTGGCATGTCGAATCCAGCAAAAAGAGCAAGGACAATGAGCAGAGGGGAGGAAAACCATACATGTCAGAAGTTGACAGAGAAAGAAACTGAGGATTTTCAGCCAGAGTCTCAGACATGCAAATCCTCCTGGACACCAAACCTGATCTTAACACGAAGCAAAACGAAGGCAGCAAACTTGATGAAAATCACACAAAGTCCTCCAGGCACTGTGGCAAGGTCAGAAACAGGAGATTTCAGTCAATGACAGAGAGGAACAATAGAAGCCAAGTGACCTCAAAGGCTAGACCGGTACCAATTAAAGAGCAACTAGAAGAAATTAAGCCGTCCTCAACACTCCGGAACAGTAGACAAAGAAGAATCTATAAATTACATAGCAAATGTAAGATCACCAGAGGGAAGTGGAGTTGTTTGTTTTTGGGAGAGAGAGAGAGATGTTAATTGCAGCAGCCCTTCAACCTTAACTGTTCAAGGAGGGTTAGCAGCAAAATATTAAAGATTTACTAAGATTATAGAGGAAATTTATGTTTGTTTGAATATACTGTTCTTACCCTTTGGAAATAAAGCAATTGAGAGAAAAAGCATTTAAAAAAGAATGATCACATCTGTATATAAATGTAGCATAAGAATTCACAGTTTAATATAGTTATTATAAAATACATTACTTTCATACAAAAATCTGATAATTATCCATGCACATAAAAAAGCTTTTCATTCACAAAGTTGAAGACCCCCACATTCAAGTCCCTTTTGTTCGTTTTTCATTACAATACAGCAGATGGAGAGGTCTATAAATATAAAAACATGTTATGGCTTCAAATGATAATACAGTAAACTAGATTCCTTTCCAAGGATTCAATTTTTTAAAAAAAAGTGTTTAAACCTGCAGGGGCAACACTGGTATCTGTTTTTTGAGTTGCATCTTGCAACATTTTGTCGTTTGGTTATAAAGTTGCCGTTACATTAGCAGACAGACTCAAAACTCACAAACAGTTCCTTTGCTGATCAGAGCCATTGGAGAGCTGACATTTGATTGGCATGTCATTGTGAAAGCACCATTCTTGTCCTTTACCGTGGTGGACCAATTGCACTTTTAGATAAAAACGTACAGCCGTCTTTTGGTTTGTTGTAGTTTACTTGTTCTTGTTTATAGCTGTATATCCTGCAGAGTTGGGAAAAATTGTCCCAGACAGGTCCATGTATTGGCTTCTGGTTCAATCTGATAGCCAATCAAAGTGAGGGAAATTTTCAGACTGAACATACACACTCTTTAGTCAGTCTTCTTAGTGGCTGAGTGGGTCCCGTTGCAGTTTTGTATTTTCCTGTTGTTATTAACAGCCTTCCCATTGTGTAAGTGTGACTGTTGAAAGCCCATTTCCTCAGGGTGCAGGTATTCATTTACCACCCTGTGATAGGTCGGGTGGGTCGTCAGTACTCTGAGTAGATCCTCTGTGGAAACAAATTTCAAATCAGTATTTCAAATCCGTGTGACTATAGAACTACTAGAGAGGTGAATCAGTTCAACTGGATCAGAGGTTAATTCAGAAATGTTTCGTCACTCAAACAGGTGACATCTTCAGTCTTGTATTGTGCCAACACCCCATTCCCCCACTGACGTTTATCAAAGTCTTGTGAAAATAAAATCACACACGCACACACACACGCACAAGATGGAGACACTTGCCTTCAGTAGGCTGGCCTTTATGCGAGGCCTCACAGTAGAGCTCAGCAGTCTGGTATTGAGGAACACTTAGCAGCGCTCCCATGAGGTCCGACAACTCTTCTGCAGTCAGACTGCCTTTTCCCTCTCGGTCAAATAGCTGGAGCAAAGAAAGTACTTTCAGAGACTGTGGCCCTAAAATTAAAAACAGCACTAATACCACAGTTAACTTTCTCAAAAAATTATATTCAACATATTTTCTTAGTAGAAGAATGAAAAAATGTATCACCAATGCTTTATCCCCTTGATTAGAGAGTTCATTTTACATTACAGATGGATGACTTGCTCCAAGTGTGCCCAAAAACAAATGCTTTAGGGATTATACTATACTTACAGTGAAAGCGGTAGAAAGGAGCCCCTTAAAACTGACAAAACCAGAGACTGCAGCAACACTCACATAGACCTGTCTGAGGTCAACAGTGTCGTCCTGTTGTAAAACACAAACATTTCACAAGTAATCCTATTCACATAAACTCCCAGAAAGTAACTCCTGACTGCATTTCTAACTAATAGCAGCTCATAATTACTTGATAATTATGAGCTGCCATTATGTATTTTTAGCCGAGTATAATTATGAGTAATCATAATACTATTGGAGGATTTTTTTTCTATTTGAGAGAATTCATACAATGATGTTATGTTGCATCCACATACACACACACACAACAAGGGTCACTGAAATCCTGGATGACTGGTTCTAGATTTCTACCTTGGAGTAGAGGCCACAGATCGCGACAGCTATCTGTCTCTCAGACAGTCCGAGAATAGACAGCAGTTCCTCGGCACTGGCCTTCCATCCCTGACCACCTGACTGACACCTGTCAATCATTCTGGTCAAGGCAGCCTGCACCTCTGATGATCCGAAGCTGTTAAGGGTGAAGATGAATGAATAAATAAAGAGGTGACACAAAAATGTGGGTTCTTGAAAATTTGCTTGAATTAGAACCATTTAACTTTACCCAGATTTCTTAGTGATCTGAACCAAATTAACACTACATTCAATGTTACTGGTTTTATGTTGACTGGCGTACCACCTGTGTAGTATCTTAGACTACTGACAATCTATGCACCCATTATTGCTTTTTACACTTGAGTGATTGATTTATACCCTTACCTTTACTTATATTATACCCAATTCTGTCATAAACGGTAAATGGACGTGTTCTATTGCTTTACTTTATATTTATTGCTTTATACAATATACTGCAATTCTCCCCTTGCAGGACTAATAAAGGAACATCTTATCTTATATGTATGTATACACACCTTCTATTATTTATTTTTAGTAATGGAGTCTCCCAGCCTAAGAATTGCACATGATTGTACTTGTACAACTGGAGTGACAATAAAAATCTTGAATATTGAAATCAGCCAACCAAACTTACAGAAGTGGTAGAAAGTATAGCTTCTCTTCAAAAACATACCAAATTTGTGTAATACATAACTTTTTTAGAGGAAAATTCAAGGTGAAGTAAAAAAAAAAAAAGAATCAACTGCATCCTGCCCTCCTGACTTGTAAATTTTCATGAGCTCTTATTGGCACTCGTGAATATATTATTGGATATAATATTGGACGTTGACACCATCTTTGACTTGGGACTGGTTCACACAACAACTCAGAGCCCCTCTTACCCATCTTTGTGCAGCAGAGACAATGTGTCCTTGGCAGGAGACTTGAGGGGTAAGGAGAGACCCCCTACTTTGCTGACCGGGACTCTGCCCTCCATCACATAGTCAGTGGCTGGGACTCCGAGGGCCCTGGGGAACAAAGACAACAGAAAAGGGGATTATTGCCGTTTACAACAAAATCAGCCCGAGTCATAACATACAGTTAATACTGCACTCTTATGATGTATCTGCACACACAAGTTAATCAAGTTCAATATAAACTTGAGTGAAAACAATCAAGTTCAAAAACTTTGAGCTGTTTAACGTTTGTTTCAAGTGTATTATTACACAAAAAATCCCCAAACACTTTAGATGGTGACGGCAAACATTTTGAATATGCTTAAACAAGGAGTGGAAAACAGCAGTATAAAAAGAAGACAACCCCAGAAGGGATGCAGGATGCAGATGTTGAGAACACTACAACAAGGTAAACAAACTCATCAGATAATGTAGTAGGTAATAGAAATACTGTTGTGAAAATTTTTTTTTTTTGATGGGTAGCACCAATCACAGGATATAAGTAACACCATTTCATTTTGGTGCCGTTAGATGCTACCTGGGTAATAACCATTCTTGTCTTCAACACAGAAACAAGTCAGATGTGCGTATAGAAACCCATCCTGTATCCTCATCCTTTCCCCAAGACAAAATGTAAACGTCCTGAACAGACGTGAAACACACACCTGTGATCAAAATGTCTGCACTCAAGACAATGTGAAGTGGTTTGGGAGGAGCCCAAAATAAATGGATCATTAAACCGAACATTCTTTTAAAGAGAGGGAAATTTTTCTTACTTGGCCATGAGTTTCTGGACATTGTCAGCATATAGGTTGGGATCGTTCTTCTCCTCCTGTGAGGGTGTATAAACTGGCAGGTACTGCAACGAGAGAAAAATGATCCATTTGGTAGCCATGTCAACAGGTAATGACAACATCTCATGTGGAAATGAAGGGTTTAATTTGACTATAGAGTAATTTCGAGAAGTACAAGTTATTAGACGATTAAGATCAGAGCAATGACTCATTTACACTTTGTATGTTAAGCCATATGCCAAGCCTTGTTTTCAAGTCATGTCAATTTTGTTTATATAGGCCATCATCACAACTTTGCCAAAGTGGGCTTTAAAATTCCAAAACATCTTGCCCTTAGATCCTTGCATCAGATAAAGAACAACTCCTTAAAAAACTTCAACACAGATGTTTTTTTAAAAAGGAAGAAACCTCAGGGAGGGCAAAGAGAAGGGATCTCCTAAGATGGACAGATGTTGTGTATACAGAATAAAACACAATTTTTAATGTATTTAATTCAAGTTTCCAGAGCTACTTTACAAATATTTTTACATAAACATATAGAAACCATACCAACTTACCTCAACAATTATGTTGGTGTAGAACTGTGATGCTGTGTGCAACAATGCTTCAACCCTGACAAAAAGTGGAAGAGGTTTACAGTCGGTATCAAGGTCAACTACGATGAGCTGGTCAATGATAAACAAAGGTGCATAGCTTTCATGATTCCTGCTCTGTTACCCATTTAAAACTTACTTATCCTCCACAGAGCCTCATTTTTCACTGTGAAGACTCATTAGTTTGTGTGGCCATTTATTTGTGACCGCACAGGTCGATGCTAAAACCAATTCGTAATTTTAAGCCTCTTTCAGGGGTAAGTGACCTAAAATACTATGATGAATTTACATATTTATGCTTGTTTCTGTGTTTTTTTAAGACCATGTCAGATTCAAAATTCATTCCTATGCAAGTTTACGAGACTTCTATATTATGTCTGTACAGGTGTATCAGGAGCTGCCCACTGCTCCTATACTATAGGATGGGTTAAACGCAGAGGATACATTTCATTGTATGCATGTACAATGGCAAATAATAAAGTGTCTTTTTCTTCCTTTTGTCTAAACGCTAAGGACTCAATAAGTTATCAGTGTGACATGCTTTCTTGCCCTTCTCTTGTAAAAACTTCCTTCAAAAATGAAGTTATTAAACTCATAAGGTTGATAAAGGTCGACTAGAAAAGTTTGATAGAAGTGTTAAAATGGAGAAACTCACCAGGTTGTTCCCTTGTACGTCCAGCGAACAGTATCCTGGTAAAGGGCCATAAAGATATGGCAATTACATAAAGAACACAAGGAACTGGGTGAAACGGTTCCATGCCCAATGACCACAGAGAGGCTTAGCATGGTGTAACTGACTTCACAAACATCTACTTACACACACACACCCAATTCAATACACTGTAACCTGGTAGATAAGAGAGCTTATACAAACACTCCTGTATTATCAAAAATGAAACCTTAGGAGAACAGGCTACTTTATGTCGCAAGACTGAATAAATGACATTATTATTACCAATTTGAATATCAGCTCATCTTACAGCCCGGCTTTTGATGAGAACATAGGTTAAACATTTACATTGCAGATATGTGAAGTCTACTGTTCTCATCTGGAACAACTTCAAATGAACAAGTGGTGTTTCTGTTCCCCATTTGGGGATACTTCATATTCTATTCAACGTGGCAGCCTTACCAGTTTGTTGGGGTAGTGCAACAGAACAGGCTGGACGGGGACTCCAGCAAGGAAGGCACCTGGAGAGCAGAGAAGAGCATGAGAAAACATGAGGGAAAATAACCACTGGAACAAAAAAGAACAAACGCAGCCTTAGAAATTGTAGCAATGTAAAATTGCATGACTAAGATGTGATGATCTTATTTTTGGTGCATTTCTCCTATGTATCAATGTTGAAAAACAGATGCAGTGAAGGTTTTTGCAATAATGATAAATGAGCTAAGACATCTCCCCAGAGTGATGAGACTGAGACACCGCTACCATTGGTTAGATGCAACATTTGTAGTATTTACCACATTTCCCTTTAAGCCACTCCCACCTGTCCACCGCACCCTTACTGCATTTTTGCACGTCATAGTTGTATTTATTTCCAGCTGCACTTTATATTGCTTATATTTTATATTTTTGATCTTTTCTGTCTTTTATTCTCTGTATGCACCATTTGAAGCGGTCACAATTGTAATTTTGCTATGCTTGAAAAATGAAAATAAAGTTTTTGAATCTGAATGATAGAGAGCACTTCAAAGTTGAAATGCTTGAATATTTAAATCAGGGAAGTACTCTCACATTTTACATTTCTTAAACACATGAAGCACAAAATCAATGCATTTGGTTGGACATTTTCTTGGAACATTAGAGCCTTCACATTTCAAGGGAGATAATATTGAATCAGGAAGAACCTTCCTATGCCCAACCCTAGAATCTATTTATAGCAATAGGCCAAGAGGCTTTTATTAACAATGCCATTATTCCAGCCTAACTTTTATCAAACCAACACGCAACGACGATTCAACAGTCAAACCTCTTGTTCATTTTCCTTTTGGACCATTAAGTCCAAATATGTAAGCGGTCAGACCAGCATAGGAATTTGGCATCATTTTTGTTAGTCTGGATAGTATCCAGCCACAATGTAAACATGAGTGGAGGAAAAGACATTCAGAGAGAGAGAGAGAGGTCAGGTGTATGTGCTACAAATGCAAAAAAAGGGGGGCTATATATGCACCCGAACAACATTAAATGATGCTTTGTGATCCACACATGTGCCCCTGGGTTTAGCTTGAATACCAGCATCTCCCCATAACAATATCAACTCAAAGATTTCATTATTTTACCACGAAGTTTGATCATTTCTGTGACTCACCAGGCTTGAATTTGATGAGGGATCTGCCATTAGTTGTGGTTCCTTCAGGAAACATCAGCATCTGGCCAGAGACAGTATTTGAGATTGTTCAATGAGACATTGTTATCTACAACGCCATGTCTTTATTGGTTTGTAGTGATTGTACGGCTATATCATCACCTTCCACCCTCCACACTCACATAAAATCTGATCCCATACGGTTTCCTTCAGAGATCAGATAAACCACTAAGAACGCAAAACCATCAGTGATGCTTTAACAGAAGATCTTTTCATCGCATTCGATAGGACGCCCAAACCAGAGGTAAAAATAAACATCCTTTTGGCTAGTAATGGCCCCATCCGACTGCAGGTGACCAGCCTCCCCCCTCATGATATAGAAACAAAATATTGGTTCAGGGGCAGTCTGGTTGCTCACCTGGTACTACATAAGGCTGAGTCCTTACCGCAGTTGCCCAGATTTGAATCTGACCCAGACCCTTTGGTGCATCTCATTCCCTTTCTCTTCCCTGCCTTTCCTGTCTCTCTCACTCAACTATCCAATCAAATAAAGGCAGAAAATCAGGAAAAAAGAAAGACAAGAAAACACATTGGTTCAAACACAGACTCACTCCCATGACTCCTCACCATGATGACAGCATTGGCTATGACATGAGGGGGAGCATCTTCTAATCTAGAATTGAGACTAGTTCAGGGACCAGGCCCTCAAAAATAGTTACTAAAGCTGGGTTCAGACATGAGGGGTTGTGTTGCTGAAGTTGCAGGTAGTGATAGCTTGCGGGTACATTTCCCTCTGTTATTTTTTTAATTTCTTCTCAAAATAGCTCCAACATACTTAAAACTTCAACTCATGTGATTTATCAATGCATTTATTGTTCAAGTGACCTCTTTCTTGTTTGTTTGTACTGTGATAGCCCTGTAGCCCAAAACTGTATAAAATTGGTAATCCACAAACCATGAGTAACTTCTTGTTTATTCTCATTTTAGCAGAAACCAAAGTGAAAAGCTTGGATCTAATTGATCTGGAGGAGAGCTATGTTGTTTCTACCGACCCGAAATAAAGTTCAGCATTTCTTAATGGTTTACAGACCACCACCCCTACCACACATAACACCTAATCACCCCATCGTTCTGGCTCTAATAAAAAATGAGTTGAGTCTGGTTATGACTGACATCATGACTGGAAGCACTTTTAGTTTATGCAGCCCCTCCACTGACCAAATGACACTCCTAAGTTTACCTGGGGCCAGTAGCCGTTGGAGGTCAGCCTCTCTGTGATCTGCGCAACTGCATTCTTCCTCGACTCTGGATCCTTCCTGCTCACAAGCACTGACTGGTTAAACTCCAACAGAGCTGAAACACAGACATTATACATAAGATCACACACAAGAACCAGAACCCAAGGCAGAGTCCATTCTGAAACATTATGTAAAGAAGTATTTGGCTTGCTTAAGTGGGAGAGGAAGTCATAATGGTAGAAGCAAGGGGAGTGAGTCACTTGTTTATCTTAGGCCTTCCTTGCATATTTTTATGCTTCTTTTACCCCCTTTCCTCCAACCACATTATTCTTGTTTGGTTAATGATAAGGGTCAGACAGTGAGCATGCCATTTATAAAAACACAAATATATTTTGTTATGGTGCTGTAAAATATAAAGCATGCTTATTCCTTACAGTCATTCATTCAGCCAGTCTTATCTTTACATGGATATATGTTCAACTGGCTGCCTTTTTTTTAATACAGAAGCACTTTCACATTCTCAAGGATAAAACACAGAGGCACAATGTGTTCCTAATATCCTTATATGCTTTCCTGTATCCTCCATCCCTTTCTAACTACATTTCACCATGAGGAGAGTGATTGGTGATACAATCCCATTTTTCATGACTCCACATAAGAGATTGCACAATTCCCAGACCCTCCTCCTCTCATTCCCTCTCCTGTACTTGCCCTCTTGGGCTGTGACCAAAGGCTTTCTCTGCAAGTCAGCCCCCAACTCCCATGATCAGAAAAACAAACTCATTTTCTGTGTTGATGCATGCTCAATAACCCAGATAAGGATATCACTAAAAAGGTGATTCAGTTCATCTGGGCACAAAGGTTTATTAAGAGAAATAAATAAAACTTTCGGTACAATTTTCTGTCCAGATACACCGATTCACCTTTTTTTGTAAAATCATTTACTGAAATACCCTGGGCAGGTTGTTAATCCATCCCAGTCAGAACTTACATCAAACTATAGATTCCATCAAATTTATAAATATTGAGGGGTCTTCTTTTGGAACGTCAATATAGATATTTCACTATTTGAGATGAATGTGACTATTAGAGTATTCACCACGACTAACCCTGCAGGCAGTATGTACCAATGAAAATTGTTGTCATTGGATCCTGAATGCAAGACAGTGTTTTTTATGTGATTTTCTGCTGTTTGTCACCCCCCCATATCAATCTGAAATGCTAAATTCTATCATCTATTCAACTATTTATGAATTCAGAACTAACAACACCTGCACCCAATTTCTCTCTGCTGTCCACGTTGAAGCGTAAATTCCTGAACTTTGAACAGTTATGATGACCCCGATCAACCATCACTTTTGCTTTGGTTTAAATGCACCACCATGATACCAAGGTCTAAATACGGCATCAGATTTTGCAGGATTGGTTTCATTGGTCAGGGCCTGAATCCACTCCCGCCCTCTCATCTCACAGACAGTATCAACTCGATCAAAGGTCTCACCTCCAATAACTGGCAGGCTGGTGTTTTCGGACCGAGACACCACTGTTGCCAGCTGGGTTGGACACAGAACCACCATGTCCAGGAACCCGCTGTGGGGTGCTACTGCAAGCACCGGTGCCTCCTTCAGGTCTGCCCGCCGACCTTTGATCTTTATCCACAGAAAACCCAGGGAGAAGAACACAGCACGGCTCAGTAGCCAGATAATTGGGTGGAACACCCATTGCCGCCAGCCTGTGACGGGCCGGGAACGTTCCTCTTTGGACAGGCCAGCAAATCGCAGACGAGCCAGGGGCCACATGATGAGAAAAAAGAGTGCAGCAATGGTGATACGGAGAGGGACAAATATAATGCCCAGGATGATCCCCTGGATGGCAGAAAAAGAAAAAAAAGACAACATTGTGGGGCTGAACTATAGGCCTACATCATTTCAGAATCAGCGTCTTAATATACAAATCTGTAATGGTCACACTGCAAAGGATGCAATGGAATACAAATGAGGCCCATCTCTCGTTAGAATAAAGTGGTTTACTGCTTGATGGAAAACGAAATATGCCATATTCATGAAGAAAAACAGGTTTGCTTATCTGAAGAATAGGACTTGACCTGATTTAATAACTTCTTTACCCTCTGAAATCACCCTGATCAGTACTGACGTGACACATTCTATGCAAATTAAACTTTGAAAGTTAAAGGCAGAATAATCTTAGTCCTCAACATCACAGTTCATACAGCAAGCAAAAGTCTGAAACATCTCATC
>OMLC01066391.1:0-17037 GCA_900302585.1 Regalecus glesne | reverse complement strand
GGGGGGAGGGCATGTGTGTTTAAGTTCCGAAGTTGGACGAACTGATCCATAATCTGCGATAAAAGTCTGAAAACAGGTCCGAACCAACGCGAGAGGAGGTCCAAGGTAAGGCTGCGCCATGCTCGGCTGCATTCACGCGTAAAGTCCGTCCACAGCCGCTGGTTTGGGGACGCTTTGCTTCCGTCTTCTGTCTCTTCCTGCTTCCCCTGCACCGCCTGGACGGGATCAGGACGCAGATCGAGACTCTCGGTTTCCGTCACTTTGTGACATTTTCCTCCACCCAGACGCGAAGTTGAATTAAAACTTGCGGGTTTGAAGGAGATCGTTTGAGATGTTCAGTGAAGACTTGAGCTGAGCGCCATGTGGCGGACGTGTCCCGTCACACGGGCTGTCCTGCTGGTGCCGAACGGCCCGTTGGGAGGCTGATCTGCTGCCCTGGACGGTGGTCCTGTGACCAGATGGACGGGGATCAGATGGACGGGGATCAGCTGATGTGCTGACGTGTAACGCCGTACTGCTGTCTGAGTGACCTGCGGTTCAGCGGGGGACCATTTTTGGTCATTTCTCTCTGCCGGGATTCTGATAAAAGTCACTGAAGCCTCCCACTGCTAACGTGTATTTGTGAAGGTTGCTGCCAAATGATAATAATCATAATGATAATAATGATTCCCTTATCAGTCCCACAAGGGGAAAGTTGGATTTCTCTGCATTTTTGACCCAACCTATTGTATAGGAGCAGTGAGCTGCCAACATATGGCTCTCAGGGAGCAGTTAGGGGTTCAGTGTCTTGCTCAGGGACATCTCAACATGCTGTATGCAGGACCGGGGATCGAACCTGCAACCTTCCGATTGCCAGACGACCGCTCTACCCACTGAGCTATGCCGCCCCTTGAACTTGGTTTGATGGACTTGATTAATGAAAAAAGGGGATTCTTCTCCTATTCACTATGTGCACTGTCTGATGGGGGCACTGACTCACATTGTTCACCCCTGAGTAGATCCTCACTTGTGTTGTACTAACACTCAAATATACATCCCTTTGGATAAAAGCATCTGCTAAATGAAGACGTGACATTGTAATATGCGAAGACTGGGAAAATGAAGATACCATTGAGAAACAGGACAGGAGCCGTCTGCAGTGACCAACCCACTGCTATCCCTCGACCCTTTTCCTCACCTGAACTAAATCAAGCAGCATCCCAGCAGAGACTGTCCCGAGTCCAGCCAGCAGAAAGGGCACCAGGATCTGCAGCACCATGGCACGAACTGACTCAGCAGACATGACCCTGGCATCACAGCCGTCTGAATTATCCTGAGTTACCCTGGTTTCACTGACCCTTGACCTGCTATGGTGTCCATCTGGCAGCAATGGGTCAGTCTCATTATACCGACACAGTCCGTCTGTGCTGTTGGCGTTTGATTGTGAGTGCTGTGGTTGACCATCAGGTTGTTGATACAATGACCGGTAGGATCCATAGGGGTGACTGCTGCTGTTTCCTGTCTCACTTGTGGCTCTTTGCTCATCATGTGACACACCGGTACCCATCACGTGAAGTGATGGCTTTTACCTCCTGCTGTTCCTGAGGAATGGTGTCCGCCTTCTGGCCTGGTCACATTCAATGAATCCACTGACTATAAAGACAATCAGAGAGAAAGAGGGTGAACATCTGGAAAAAAAGAACCCCCGTAACCATTCAGAGAATTGACAAGGTGTGCAATTCACATAGCAACAATAGACTTTAAATTTACTTTCAGCTTTTCTAGTGTATTAGCATCTCCTAGGAAAGGACTATGAAGAAGTTCGAATCCACCGCGGGGCATCAAGACAGGAATCCAGCCTTAATCCCCAAGTTCCATCTAAATCCATGCCCACCCCCACATCCAGGGGACTAACGGTGACATTTAAAATTTACATCTCATCGTATAGGAGTGGTGAGCAGCTGCAGTGCCCTTAAATGACACATTGATTGACATTTAAAGAACTATCTTTAAGGAACCATCTAAACATTCAGGCCTATAGTTCCCGTGCATTTAGACATGCTTCACAAGGGGGTATTTAAGGGATCCTGCCTTTCGGCTATAAAACATATCACTCAGGGATAAGAGAAGGCATCTGGGAAGCTTCTAGTTTATCTACTTCCCCCTATAATCCCCCCACCTTTACTCAGTGCTCTATAAATGGTTTGTAATAGAAGGGGTCATCTAAAAGGTCATTTAAGGAGTCCTGCTCTGCAGCCACAAACCCCAATTCTATTCAGAAACAGAGACTGCCATAAGACGAAGCATTACTTGAAATCACCCTGTTCACTTCTTTTCTTCCTCCTTCAAGAGTATAAGAAGCAGACAGAAAACCCCATCTTTGCTCAGTCATCCTGAAGAGTCCTAATCTCTCTTGGTAATGAGCCCGTTTGCAAATGAGTGTGTGTGCAAATGCACTCAGTGAAAGGCATCTTGGTTGAGACTGTTAAATGGGAAATGGATTTCGACATGCTTTCTGAAGGGGCCAGCGCTTGAACTACCAATCTTCTGATTACTAGACAATCACACTACCTCCCAAGCAATGATGTCCCAATGCTCCTTGAGCATTCATTATTGATACCCCGCCCCCTCTCAAATAATCCCTTTAATAGGCTGATTTCTCCTTTGTAACAGATTCACAGCGCCCATGTGACAGTGAAATACTGATGAGTGGCGTTAAACTAAACGTTTCTGTTCTAATGGGGATTTGGTAAATTAAAAAAATAAATGTGGTATGCAGTGATCATCACATTTAACAGGCAGGCTGGAAGTATGATAGGTGACAGACCAAACACACTTCTCATAAATAGCTAGCATGCAAAAAAAATGCATTTAACTTGCTGACATGGTTTTGTCACAGTCCCCTATTGACACAAACTGCTTACATTAACATGCCACATTTCTCACATTTTTCCCAATTTTGAA
Organism: Regalecus glesne; assembly: GCA_900302585.1. Taxonomy (NCBI): domain Eukaryota; kingdom Metazoa; phylum Chordata; class Actinopteri; order Lampriformes; family Regalecidae; genus Regalecus; species Regalecus glesne. Next base: position 14,094 of record OMLC01066391.1, on the reverse strand, counting down.
TGGTCTTTCTGTCAAGAGACTGCACACTCCATTCTATTTTTCTCCAGCTCACTTGGACTATATGCTGCTTATCTAATACATTTGTTTTTATTCGTGTCCACTGTCGCAATCTTTGAAATTGCATCCATGCATCATGTTTAAAATGCCGCTTATGAATACAGCTAAATGAAATAGCTCGGAGTGGTTGTCTGGTGATTGGAAAATTGCAGGTTCAACCCTCGGTCCTCCAGAATGCATGCTGAGGTGTCCTATGGCAAGACACTGACCCCCTAAAGTCTCTCCGGACACCAAATAGTGGCTCCTCAGTGCTCCTATACAGCACACATTGGTTAAATGTAGAGAACCAATTCCCCCAGCGGGTATCACTGATCTCCCTGTTATGTGCTTCCATCTCAGATTGTCTGATTAAACACAGTGTTGAACAAAATGATGGTTAGAGGGTGAGAAGAAGTGACCAGTGAGTGTCCTACCTTAAACATGGAAATGGAGCAGAGCAGGAGCAGTAGCAGACACTGGCCCTTATCACCTGAGATCTCTTCTAGTCTCTGTCTTCTTCCCCGGCTCACTGGACAGTGACCAACCACCCCACCCCTGTGCACACATACAGAGATACGTGCACATACATAAGATAACATCATTCCCTTATTTTTCGCCTGTGCATGCGCATTCAATAAACCGAAGCATGACACTTACTCACAAGAGCAGGAATGTCAGCCAAGCAGCTCACACAAGAAACACACACAAAAGCAGACTTGCACACTGCTGTGACAGACTTTCTGAAACGTTTGCCCGGATTTTCTATAATGTGTCGTTGGCAATGAATGAGTAAGTTTACTCTAACAAACACACACACACACACACACACACACACACACACACACACACACACACACACGAGCATGTATTTCACTTTAAACTACATTTCCCATGCCCTTTAGCGCTGATGAATTAAGTCATGGGACCAATCACGGGACAGTGAAGCTTCACTTACAGCTCACCGTGACAACAGTGGCTAAGTTCATCTACTTGACAGTATGGCAGTAGAGACTATTGCTCCTGACTGGGAATTTGATCGATTTGACGACGGGTCTCAGAGTACGTAATTGTATTCGGTTTTTGACTAAATGGAATTGATCGGGCTATGCAGATTTGCTGACAGTTTGTGGCAAGCGTTACTGAGAGCTGCTTTAGCATCAGTGCTAGCTTGATCAAGTGAGGGGGTTTAGCTTCAAGGCTGTCTGTGTGCGCAGTGGGATCTAAACAGTGCTTTTCATTTACCTGCGCCAAGTGAAGAAACACATCTTTTTACGATTGTTTCATATGATTATTGAATAAACATGCATGCACTTCTTCTGGGATGTGATGTGATCACTCGAGTTAGCCAAGCTACTGACAGGAATATTCTCAGAGGTGGGTGACACCTGGTTTGCCGATTTCTACTAAATTCACAGTGGGTCAAACTAAAAGGCACATGGAAATCGTGCGGAAATTGCTGTATGAAGCAAGTAAATTTATGGTTGATTACTTCATACATATTTTCATTAATTTATTTGCTGTAATCAGAGTTGTTGTTTTTACCGCAGTGAGTTTCCTCAATTGTTAACCATTCATAAAATCACACACAGTCTGGAGCTTGAAATCCCACAATATTTTAGCTCTACCATTCTCAGCTACCTAGGTGTTGTTTCATATTTGGACTTGTGGACTAGATTCACACACTATCTCAGACACTTAGTTATGACTTTCAGTGTATGCTTTTCCAGCTAGCATTTTACACTTTCCTACCAAGTGCTGTATCTCAGGTGATGTTTGGTGTGGTAGACCCCTGCCTCAATCCATCTAGTCTAGTCAGTCTTATTTTTATAGTCCATCTTTTTGGTGCTGTGATCGGAGCCTCTGTGTTGTCCATCAGTCTAGTCTTTTCTAGCCATTGGTAGGCCATGTCTTCTATCAGTTGATGGCACATCCCATGGAGGGGCTTGATCTTACTTTATACCTCAACAGCTAGTCGTTTCAGTAGCTGGATAGCTCAGTAAGTAAGAATGTTGGCTTTCATGGTGGAGATAGAAGGTTTAAACCCCAGTTAAGTTTTCCATCAGTATGTAGCTCAAACTTCTAATGCTATACAAGTTAATATGGCACATATATGAAGGATGATGATCCCCTTATCAGTCCCACAAGGGGAAATTTGGATTTCTCTGAATCTTTGACCCAACCTATTGTATAGGAGCAGTGAGCTGCCAACGTATGGCGCTCGGGGAGCAGTTAGGGGTTCAGTGTCTTGCTCAAGGACACCTCGACATGCTATATGCAGCACCGGGGATCGATCCTGTAACCTTGCGATTGCCAGACGGCCGCTCTACCCACTGAGCTATGTCACCCCATATGAGATGCACGAATAGAGTCATACTGACTCAGTGATCACCCGAGTTAACAAGGGCCTGGTGTTCGGAAACCAGGGCAACCTGATGAGAAGCGGGCCACTGGAATAAGACATTCATGGATAAAAGCTTAGAACCTCGAACTGATCTCTCTCTATCTGTCTATAAAATAGTGTTTACCCTACTGTTTGAATTATACTTAAAGGTAGGCAACTTGCTGCAGCTTTTAGACCTACATAAACCCATCAAAACATCTAGTCACATTCATTTATACTTGTAGTTCTAAAATGTAAACTGTCCCAAAGGGCTTTATTCATGCAGTGAAAAGTGGATAAGTACAGAAAGTGACAATGGACAATACTGTTTGGAATTAGAGGACTATCAGAGCGTTAGTTATAGATCTAAAACCACAACTTTCCACCCCAGGGATTCACACAGAGGTTCAGCTGAAAAACTATGGAAAGTTCCTGGAAGAATATACCCATCAGCTGAAGGGCATTGAGGAAGCTCTGGATGATTCCATAGGAGATGTCTGGGATTTTACCTTGGACCCTATTGCTCTAAAGGTAAATAGCAATAAAGCAGGGATGTCTCAGACATTCGTTGAAGGATTTGTATTCTTTGCTTGTATTTTGTCCTCAGAAACAAGAAAACTTTGTACAGTTTATATCTGAATTATTTTTGTCCCCCAGCTTCTCCCTTATGAGCAGTCTTCCCTGCTGGAATTAATTAAGACAGACAACAAAGTAAGTTAAGCCAATGGGGGAGATTACTTAAAATTGCAAAATGGTTCAATTAATTTCTAAGTTGTGATCTTTACATAATCAAATGTCCTGATGTGTCGAAGCTCAAAGACATTCTTGCTTATAGCTTGTTTTTGAGAGCATGACGAATTTGCTCTGTCTACAGGTGTTGAACAAAGTTATCACCGTGTATGCTGCTCTCTGCAGTGAAGTTAAAAAGCTAAAACATGAAGTAGGTGCCTGTATTTTTTCACACAAGTCATTAACTGTCTGTAATTTGTCAACTAACTTTGGCTGTACAAAGAATTTGATTGAAGGGACCATAACCTAACACACAACACAAAATTATTAAGTATTATTATTATGTATTTATACTACTTGCCATAGCTCTGTTTGAGCGTACACTTTGGGAACTGATGAGCCAGATCTTATGGGTTCGAACCCACCATGAGCCATCAGGCGTTAATCCCCACGCTGCATCTAAGTCTGCATCCACCTCCACAACATGGGGACTAATTGTGACTTGTAAACTGGACCTCTCATTCAAATTTAGTTGGCAAGGAAGTAGAATAGAATTAAATATGCATAACCTTGCTTACTCATTAACCTTGTATAGATCTATTTTGCCTGTCAATATTGTGCCTTGCATTGATATAAAAAATTCTGTTTGATTTAATAGGCAGAAAATAAGTTCTACAGTGGTCTTTTGTACTATGGAGAAGGAGGTAACATCACAACTACTGTAATTTCATATTTATCCTTATTCAGAGTTAGTGACATTTAATGTTCTTTTTAATTATTTCCATTTAAAATCTGTGTCTGTGTGTACATTTTTGTGTGTTTGTGAATGTTACATTTCAGTATCTGACACCAGTGTTATTGAAGGAGAATCCCAAATTCAGATGGGCAGATTTATCTCCTTCCTTCAGGTAAGACATAATGGATTAAAGCCTGTGGAGGAATTTTTGATCGAGACATGTTCACATAAAACTTTATTTTCTGTCCTGTATAACTGGTCATTTCCTGTTCTTCCGTCTCAGGATCTGTCCTGTTTTGTGTCAAGATGTTTCGAGGTTGTGATCAACATTGTTCATCAGCTGGGTGCCCTCTACAAAAGCAACAAGTAAGGCCCATAGATACAATCCTATATTATAGTGCCCATACATTGCTACATTTTGTGGTTAGGCTTTCAGTTACAAGGAAGTAGATATTACAACATTTCTCCTCTTGTATTTTAGGAGCATGCCAAAAGTCATTGAGTCATCAGGAGTCCATTTCCAGGTAATTCTTTTTCTGATGCCACCATAAGGATTTTATGTACGTATATGAAAATGTGTGGTATTGTGGTCATTTTGATTTCCCGGTGTAGACGGTGTACGAACATCTCGGAGAGTTGTTGGTGGTACTGCTCACCCTGGATGAGGTTATGGAAAACCATGGGACACTTAGAGACCACTGGAAGATGTACAAGAGGTAAATTCAAACAAATTCAGATACACAAACACATTCACTTGTCAACCAATGATGTGCAGGAATACCTGAAAGAAGTGTAGTCAAAGCGGGGGAAAAAACATAGACCCTGTTGAAGAAAACATAGTCCTCACCGTGTGCAGAATATCAAATAAAATGTTCTAGTTTGTTTGGAATAAAAGGAGAATACCGAATGAAACAACAATTAGTCTTATCAGGCCAGACGGGTTGTCAACAATCAGCCCATAGACAACACATGCTGTTAACAGACCAAACGTCCTCTAAGTCAAGGAACGTTTTATCATCTGGCATTCCACTTTATTCTGTCAGTTCCACCGTAGTCATATAGATCTTGCTAGAATTCTGGCACAATTGTAAACCACCGAACAATGCATTTAAAGGATTGCATAACAGTTATTTATGGTCACAGATTTATTTTTATAGAGAATGTGGAAAATCTGACCTCACCCAGAATAACCATGGGCCCTATCCGTCAGTTGTAAACCAAAGGAAATGCATCAGAATTATATCAACACTGTTCTAATAAACTCACCAGCCAGCCATAAGCCCCAATTATCCCATTTCCACATGGGCTAGATATCTCACCTCACCTCAGGTCACAAAAAGGTCGAATCAATTCAGGGACAGTCAGACTGCAAAGCAGTCTGTTAGGTCTGACCAAGAGGGGATGCTCCTTTATTGTCGTTTATTGCCATCACGAATGTATGAGGCTGCCCTTTATTAACATTTGGGTGCAGCCTCGGGCAACTTAAGGTATGATAAAACATCAAGCTGGAGAGTAAAGGAAATTGAGAAGAGGACAATAAAGAGCAGTAACTGGATGTAGTAAATTCCTTGTATACTTTCTACAAAGGATGCAGCTAAGTTGTCTGTGTGCCATCTGCAAAGTTAATCTGCAAAGTTAGAGGTCTGTTTTTTCCCATCACAGTGCAACCTGCTGCGTATTTGCAATAGCATAATTCACACTAATATTGCAATTTGGAACATACAAGTACAACACTCCACCTTAAATCACACCACAGGTACCCCCTTGAATGTGTTCACACATAATTTCCACGGTCACTTGGAAAGGTAATGATGGTGATATTTCTTTATTATATTTGATCAGTTTCAAGGTTGAAACTATTCTCTTGCTATAGATTATTGAAATCAGTGCACCACAACCCTGGCAAATTTGCCATTCCTGAAGAGAAGCTGAAACCTTTTGAGAAGCTCCTGCTGAAACTGGAGGGACAATTGCTGGATGGCATGATATTGCAGGTGACAGCTATGACTCCATGCATTTGTGGTGCAGTAGGCTGCACTTTGTCAGACTGCATTCTTATTGAAGTATTTAGGATCTCATGTGGTTTTATTGAAGTGTATCATTGAGGCAAATTACTCTTGAACCTGCTAATAGACAATTTATACACCCCTGATGTCTGTGTGATTGTGTGACAGGCATGCGTGGAGCAGAGGTTTGATAACCCTGGGCAGGGAGTGGCCATTGCTAAGAATGGTGCCTTCGCAGAGGAGTTTGCCTTCAATATACGCACCATTTTTACTAATGTTGAGTCAAAGCTCGGTAGGTTTTACCTCAAGGGATAGTCTGTTTTCTTCCCAGGAGATAGCTTTTCTTCAAGTGTTTCCTCTTGTTCTGCGGTTTCACTGTGTTGTATGTGTCTGTGTGTGTTTCAGGTGAACCTTCAGAGATAGACCAGAGAGATAAGTATGCTGGTGTGTGCTGTCTTTTCGTGCTTCACTTCCACATCTTTAGGAACGTTGACAAGAAACTCTACAAAGCGTTACTAGATGTCTGTAAAAAGGTACGTCTACATGCTGTAATGGAAAATTTTAACTTCACATGATCATAATGGTGACTATGAACTTAAGACCATCCTGCTCTGTTCATGCCAGCAAGCTTCAAGCATCCTATTGTTCATTCATTGTATATCTTTTGTGATGACCATGAGTTTGAGATCACCTTGATCCGCTTATCCTGGTCTGCTCATATGCTTTTTTTTCTCCCTTCATGGCCAACATCGAATCTTTCTTGTTCATGTGACTTTCCTTGTATTGCTCTGCCCACTTATCCAGGTTCCAGCTGTGACTCTGACTGCTAACATCATCTGGTTCCCTGACACTTTCCTCGCTGCTAAGATTCCAGCCGCAGCCAAAATGATGGACAAGAAGAGCCTGCAGGCCATCAGAGCACAGAGAGATGCATACCTGCAGCAAAAAGCACAGACACTCACCAAGTGAGGAAAAGGACTAGTTTCAGTTGCCTCTATACACTTGCTTGCACCTCTTCGTGTTTTTTAACCTTTTAAGCAGAATTGAAATTCCTTTGTGCTTTTTAAGACTTGGATATCTATAAAAAAGAACGGATTTTAAGAAACTGCTTGATTATGTCCCTTAAATCTCTCTTAGGGAAGTCCAATCCTACTATGTGTTTGTGACTTCCTGGATGATGAAGATGGAGGCCATGTTGTCCAAGGAGCAGCGAAGTGAAAGGTTGGCAGAAGACCTAAATAGCAGGTGTAATGTTTTCCTACAGGTAAGAGTTCAGTTAACAACTCCCTAATGATATATCATTATGGTAAAATGCACCTATAACTTCATCATTAAAAAAATGACTGCTAAATGTACGGATTGTGGAAATATTGCTGGCTCCTGAGGCTACAGAGTCCAGTGAGACTGGTGAATCAGTGACAGAGACTGAGTTGTCCTTATCAGGTTTATTCTTGCAAGAAAAGCCCCCGTCACAACAGAGTACCTTAGCAGTCTGTGGAGGAGCCCAAAGTGAGACCCCAAGTATGCAGTTTATATAGCATAAAAAGGCCCACCTTGTGTCCGTTAGTCCTGACCACAAGCATTCATGAGGTGCTTTCCCCACCCTGAGTTTTTTGATGCCCATATAGGCAGCTATGCCTAGATGGGTTTCTCCATTTCTTTCTATAGGGTTTATTCCAGTTTTGATACTAATTGTGGCAACACAACGTAGTGTGTGAGATTTGTATACTTTTATGCTGTAGTAAGTATATGTAAATGGTAGACAAAATAACAAGTATTATCTTTTCTAAGTGTTCAAGCACAGACTTGAAACCCCCTGTTCATAATAGATTATTAGCTATATTTAATGGTGGGATCCTTGAACCATAGCTGTACAAAGTGGGACTGAAAACTTCTTATGTGATCTTTTCAGTACTGGGACCTTCTGTATTTTCTGTCCTACACAGGGAATCCTGTATGCTTACAGCATCAGTACCATCATCAAGACCACCATGAACATGTACATGTCAATGCAACGGCCCATGACGAAAACCTCCGTCAAGGCCCTTTGTCGACTGGTTGAATTGCTCAAGGTATGTGTCCATAATTATGATAATGTGGTCTGTGTCAACATTGTGTCAAACATCTCATTCCAATTCTTTGTGGTTCTACATATGTCAAAATAATATTACTGTAAGGGTTTGATTACCTTTCCTCCTCAGGCTGTAGAGCACACATTCCACAGACGTTCTATCATTGTAGCGGACTCTGTTTCACATATCACTCAGCAGCTTCAGTGCCAGGCTCTCAGTGCTATCAGCAATGCAAAGGTAAGAAGAGAGGGGGGGGCTTTTAAAAAATATATATTTTTTAATTTTATTTTAGATTCCCTTATCAGTCCCACCAGGGGAAATTTGCAATTCTCTGTATTTTAACGCATCCTATTGTATAGGAGCAGTGAGCTGCCACCATATGGTGCTCAGGGAACAGTTAAGGGTTCTTGCTCAAGGACACCTTGACATGGTTTTTGCAGGACCAGGGATCAAACCTGCAACCTTCCGATCACCAGACGACTGCTCCACCCACTAAGCCATGCTGCCCCACCACCTGGTGTATATAAAGTTAAATGTTTGTAGTTGACCAAAGAGAGGATAATCTGTGACCACATTTTTGTATGTACTGCAGAAAAAGGTGATCTCGGATAGGAAATACAGCGAGCAGCGGTTGGATGTCCTGTCATCTTTGGTACTTGCAGAAAATGCACTTAATGGACCCAGCACAAAAGAGCGGCGTCTTGTGGTGTCCCTGGCTCTCAGCGTTGGCACTCAGATGGTACTAGGGATGGGGAAAGTCATCCAAAAACATTAAACTTTTGTAATCATTTCTGTCTTGTTCTCCCAGTTTGGTATTTTAGTCGACATTGCCACCAATCTTTCTGTGCCTTCTAGAAAACGTTCAAAGATGAGGAGCTCCTGCCACTACAACTTGTGTTGAAGAAGCTGGATCTGATCAGTGAGCTCAGTGAGAGGTGCATTTTTATTTGTAAATTGGAGAGTATTTGGAGGGAAGTCTTGCATATTCTATTGTACTAAAGTCTCATTTCTTTGATCAGGGTGAAGATCCAGTGTGACTGTAGTTTCCTGTATTGGCACAGAGCTGTTTTTCCCATCTACCTAGATGATGTGTATGACAACGCCGTGGATGCAGCACGATTACACGTATGCAACCTTGACTCCTGTTGTACAACTCAAACAGTTCTTTTGCCTTTTGACAGCAAGAAGTCAGAGGTTCACAAATCTTACTCGAGGGCCAAAGTTTCCTCAGTTCCATCCACATCATTACATCACAGTTCATTTAAAATTGATTATTTTTCTATCCAGGGCTATTCCATGTATTAGTGTAGTCTTTCCTTACATAAATGTTTTTCAATATTCACTGACGTGGTAAAAAATCTAATATTCAGTCCTAAACCCACTAACCAGCTTTTTTACAACTCCAGTTTAAGCCTTTGCATTTCAAATCTATTGCATGTTAAGATGCCCATATGAAGACACCAGGGATGAATGACTATTTTAAGTAAATAAATAAATGTAAGTAAATTGATTACATGCCCAAATTTTGCCTGATTTTACAGAGGCTACTTCTCTTATATCTACCTATAGCCATTTATCTTCTGCTGCTGTTGAATGAATATCCAAAAAAGATGTTTTTTCATCCTGTTCAGCTTTTCATTTAATGCAGTGGAAATTCAGAACTAAAAGACCAGTCACGACCATGATGCATTTCAGCCAATTTAATTGCAATTACACATACATACACATTTGCAAATGGGCCCACCACCCCATAGAGATCAGGTCTCCACAGGGTGAGGACGCAAAGATGGACCCCTTTGTTGCTTCTTTATACCCCTAGTGGAGAAAAAAAAGGAAAAAGGTTCTGGTGAAGATTGGTTGATTAGTTTCTGCTTCATTTAGACCCTAGATAACTGTTAGAATTTACTGTCACACGCCACTGATCTTCCCTAAGTCATCAGCGTTTATTGCCATGTTTCTATCCTTTGTTCTTTCTCAAGTCATTAGGGTCTCAGAGCTGGATTCCCTAAATTATCAGGTCTCTCAGTTGGATAGATACATCTGGTCTTACAAAGATAGAAAGCCTAACTGAGACTATCTGAGGTTATCACATTCTACATTCCAGAGAACCAGTAGAGCAGGAAAGCCTTAAGTGAACATGTATTTCTTCCATCACCTTTAACATTTATGTAGTTGAGACCTGTAAATTCTTGAGAGTGCCATCAGGTCATCTTTGGTTTTCAGGGGTTACAGTTTTTTCTTCTTTTGTTTTCCATTCATTGATCATCCTGGTGGTCATCTGATGTGATGCCTGTAATTGGGTGGACCAGTACATGTTCAGCGCCCTGAGAGACAGTGTGCCCACCATGCTGCATGCCAAACACATGGAGACTTGTGACCAGCTGCTGGAGAGCTATGACAAAGAGATTATGGATGTCTTCAATGAGGTGAGGAATAGGTAACTTAGTGATGAGGGCATGAGGATTTCAGAGGGTTGTACCAATGGATGGGGAAAAAAAAGGCTGTTGTGCAATTGGGGTTCTCACAATTGGATCCTGAACATAGTTCCACGGGGCCCCATTAAAATTAAAAATAGTTCAATTTCAGTTTAATTCACTTCCATATCCCCAATTAAGAGAGTGTTTGAGAATATCTGTTGTAGTTGTGGGTTTTACATTTACAACTGTTATTGCCTGATGCACTGCAGGGTGTCAGGGAGGGCATCCAGCCTTAATCCCCCTTGTTCCATCTAGGACCGTGTCCACCCCTACAACATAGGGAGTAATCATGATGCGTAAAAGCGGCCCATCCACTTGGTAAAGAGTTATAGTTTAGAACTTTGTCACTGAAAACTTTTATGAGTTACCTGGAAAAAAAACGTAACGAATGAGCTTCCAGGTTCTACTGACAGATCTGGTGACATTAAGAACTTTCACAGGCGTACGTTTCCTGTTGTATGGACTGTAAATGAATAGGGAGACATGTGGCTGTGCCACTGTTCATCTCCCTTTTACTTTTACCTCATAGTGTTTCGTTTTTTGGTTGCTTTCTTTCTCCCATCCATACACATTATAGCACCTGTTGGATAAACTGTGCAAGGAGATTGAGAAAGACCTGCGCCTCTCCGTCCACACACACCTGAAGCTGGATGACAGGAATCCCTTCAAAGTTGGCATGAAGGACCTAGCACACTTCTTTTCCCTGAAACCCATCCGGTTCTTCAACCGCTTCATACACATAAAAGGTACGTGATGCTTTTACATGTGAGTATTGTTTGGGAAAGAAGTTTATCATTCATCCATCTAGAAAAGTCAGTAAACATGGTTAGAGCACCGGTCCGCCAGTTCAGGCGGTGCTCAAGAACCAAAGGAAACAGAGTACGTTAAACACACATACCAATGTGTCTGTATGTGTGCGTATATATGTGAGCGAGTAGGCTACATTGCACTTGCGTCCGGACCAAACCGTTTTATTTTTGCTTCCTTGCAGCGTATGTGACCCACTACCTTGATAAGACATTCTACAACCTCACCACAGTGGCTTTGCATGACTGGGCCACCTACAGTGAAATGAGAAACCTAGCAACTCAGCGCTATGGCTTAACAATGACGGAGGCCCATCTACCTAGCCAGACCTTGGAGCAGGTATGCTTGCTTGCATATCATGCATTAGAAGAGAGCAGCAGTCTCTCCTGGAGGATCTAGGCCACTGTGTGCTAACTATGTGCCCTTTGTCTTCCCGTCAGGGTTTGGATGTCTTAGAGATCATGAGAAACATTCACGTCTTTGTTTCACGCTATCTTTACAACCTCAACAACCAGGTAAGTCCTCAATCCTCTGAACCGGCCTTCCTTTTTCCTGTACTTGTCAGTTTTTTTTCCATATTGTTTGATTATGTAACATATGTATTCATATTTCTTCTAATTCCATTATTATTCTGTTTTCATGTTTCGATGTTGTTGTATTTAAATTATGTAATGCACATCATTCGTTGCATGTCTGTCCATATGGGGGGGAGGGTCCATCTTCTCTTGCTCTCTCTGAGGTTTCTTCCTATTTATTCTCTCTGTTAAAGGGATATTTTTAGGGCATTGTTCCTTATCTGATGTGAGGGTCTATGGACAGGACAAATTTGCCTGTATAGCCTATACAAATAAAATTGACTTAACTTGACATGTGAAAGCTAGAGTGGTATTTTCTTTTTGGAATAGATCTTCATAGAAAAGGCCAGTAACAATAAGCACTTGAACACCATTAACATCCGCCACATCGCCAATTCCATTCGGACCCATGGCACTGGCATCATGAACACTACGGTGAGCCTGCAAATGTATTTGTTCCTCTCCATATAAACCAGGTCCCTCAATTTTATTTTGGTTTGTTATTTTTCAACACTGGCTAGTGTCGCTAACTTTTTGCATGCATCTCATCTTTTCTTTCTTTCGTCATACAGCCTCACGACTTCTCCTCTTTACCCCCTTTCAGGTGAACTTTACCTACCAGTTCCTTCGTAAGAAGTTCTACATTTTCAGTCAGTTTATGTATGATGAACACATCAAGTCCAGACTTATCAAGGACATCCGTTTCTTCAGAGAAACAAAAGATCAGTCTGATCAAAAGGTAAAAACATGTTCTCTGCTTCTCTGAATTCTTTGATTTCTTGTGTCGGACCGGGATACAAATCCACTGGCAAGAATGGTCACCTTAAGCCACACTTCACAGTGATCTTTAGATGAGCTAAGAAGCAATTCAAGGCATGAAGTGAAACAAAGTGAAGGAAGTTGTTTGGCATCATGTGCCCCTTGATGCAACTATTCTGCTCCCTGCATTGTGATGTTCATCTGTAATTGTCCTTATCAATTCTGCAGTACCCGTTCGAGCGAGCAGAAAAGTTTAACAGGGGCATCCGGAAGCTGGGCATCACACCAGATGGACAGAGCTACCTGGACCAGTTCAGACAGCTCATCGGCCAGATTGGTGAGGTGTACACGTAAATATGTGTTCTCGTCATACCTCTTTATAGCTCATTTCAGGCAAAAGTTCTCTGAAAAAGGATAAAAATAGACATGTAAATTAGAATCTCTCCATTAAATGTATGGATGTTAACAATCTGTCCTCTCTATGCTTTCATGGAACCATATCCTGCTAAAGTTAGATCATTCTCTTCACAGGCAATGCCATGGGCTATGTGCGTATGATCCGTTCTGGTGGACTTCACTGCTGCAGCAGTGCCATCAGGTACCGTAAACTTGGACTTCATTTTGCCATTTAAAGTGAGATTACACTGAGCAAACCTAGTGGGATTGTATTCACATTTTAAAATGGTCAGCTTTGGTATTCTGGTGTCGTGTAGGTTTGTGCTGTTTCGGGGAGAAATGAAACTGATAACGAGATGTAGAAGAGGTAGCCAGAGGGGGGCTCTATTGAATGAGCAAACACATCGCCCACACAAAGCCTCATATTCTGTTTACAGCTGCTTGTATACTCTGTGTTGACATGCCGAAACACTCATTAATTGGCAAATATCCCACGTGCCAGGTCACCCTGCTCGGTCACTGGCTATCTTGTATCAAGAGAATTTGGCAGCATCAGTCCTCTCACTAATCTGACTAAAGAGCAGCATGCTCTTTGGCTGACTACACTCTTTGGGAGTTTTCCAGTATATAACAAAAAGGAGGTGAATCAGTTCAACTGGACCAGAAGTTTATTCAGAAACGTTTCTTCACTCACCAGGTGACTCCTTCCGTCTGAGCTGAATGCAAGCATTCCCATCCTTATAAACAGTACATGGATACCACACAACAATAGGCTGGGTTCATATGCAAGTTGGGTGAGCAACTGTACATTCAGTGGCAATGAGCACCATTCACATAGGAGTGGGAAATATTTGCAATCACGGTATTGTAAAACGCCGACAGATGTAGTCTCAGGCCACCAGCCCTATTCAGACAGTTGTTGCCTCTTAACATAAATGGCCTCCTTCACCCTCCTCTCAAACCAGCGTTCCTCCCTATCAAGGATGTGAACTGATCCAGTTGAACTGATTCACCTCTTTTTGTGATTTCCATACCTGGATTATTGAGCATGCACAGTTTGTCTCACAGTGCTTCCTCATACTGTATCAAAATCAGTCTATTGGCCATGGAACTTTTCATAT
>OMLC01066390.1:0-18377 GCA_900302585.1 Regalecus glesne | reverse complement strand
AGAGGAAGATGCTGAGGATGATGTGTGGAGTTACATTGAGGGACAGGATTAGTAGCTCGGAGGTTGCAGAAAGGGTGGGTGTAGAGTCGATAGAAGAGTGGTTAAGGAGACAGCGTTTGAGGTGGTTTGGGCATGTGTTGAGAAGAGGTGAGGATACAGAAGTGGGTAGAGTCTTAACAATGGAAGTGGCAGGAACGCGAGGGAGGGGACGACCAGCGAGGCGATGGAAGGATGTGGTTGAGAATGACATGAGGGTGATGGGGTTGGAGAAGGGGATGGCAAGCGATAGAGAGACTTGGAGGAGACGAATCCATGGACCGGTCAACCCCCGCTAGCGGGGAAAACGGCCGGAATACAAATCCTGTTTGTTGTTGTTTGTTGTTTAAACTCATTTGTGCCAAGTACTTAGTTTGTTTAAGTATAGTGCCTATTTCCTTTGTCCAATGGGTATTAAGTTTAGACTTTGAAGGGGCTGAATCTTCTTTTCACAACAGAAAGACAAAGTATAAATAAACAAAAGTAATGCATACCTTTTCAAATGGAATGCCATATTTCTTTAATATGGAGGGAGAGATGAGAGTCATTTTATGCCTCAGGAAGGCCTCACAATTTTGGGCACTGCCAGGAAAGAAACCTGGAACAAGAAGAGGTGTTCAATGATGTTGAGTTTTCAAAGACAGGTAACAAGCCGTTATGATGAAAAATGACATATCCACAGACATCCAACAGGACTCCTACCCTGAGCCAAACGTTCCATTCTCTTTCCATGCTCCGGAGGAACACAGTACCTGAAAAGATATGAATGAATCACAAAACAAATTTGTACACAACTCTAATTTTGTCATGGGAATCACTGGATGACTTTTAGAACTATGGGCTCCCTCTGCAGATTTTAATTTTAAAAAGTACAGAAGTACAAACTTTCACATTTTAAAAACTGAGATGCATTGTAAACATGTTAAAAAATTGCCCAAGTTTTTGTATTTACCAGGACTTCGGCTCTCCAAAGTGCAAGTAGTTTATGCTGTAGAGGTCCATGTCTTCAGTGTGCCAAGCAAAGGTGGTCTTCCACATACCAAAATACAAGTACGGTGTATTTACACCCTCAATGGTGATGCCACTTTCACATTCCACAGTGTCAAGAATAGTATCCAGGTGACAAATATTCCAATCTTTCACATCCTACAGGAATGGAACAAATCAAGTAAGCAATGAAAAGGTCTACACAGTGGTCCTAGTTTTTATAAATCTTAATAAATCCTTAATGAATTAGCATCTGTAATGTCAACACTGAAAATATATTGCATAGATAATGCAAACATACGAATGAAAGGGCGTTCTAATGAACTGCCTGACTCAAGTTGTCTCTCCACACACCTAAACAGGATTCTTTCACAAATCTTGTGACAAGGGGAGTTGTTTATGGTTGTGCGTCATGACCAATATACCAAAAACACAGCAAAAATGCAATTTTGGGCTAAAACAGCCTGATATTATGAAGACAAAAACCATGTCACAGAGAAGCAGAGAACTTACAGGGTCATAGAGGGATCCATTGACATCTGCCCCATATATTGGAGGGTTAAATGTCACATTCTTCCAATACTTCCTCTCTAATTCCTCAAAATCATCATAGTGAGGGCTGCAAAACCTTTAAAAGGTGAACAAGCAAAGTAAAGATAACCAATTAATTTTCAGAATTAGCTCGAAAGAGGAAACAATTAAGATTTATTAAATGTATTCATTTCTCACTTGTCACTGTTGGCCATCTTGCGAAACTCCTTGACAGTCATAGCTTTTTTCTGGATGTTGTACTGTGTGAACAGACCTGATTGGCCAGTCACCACCTGCTGAATTGGTGCTGGTATCACCAGATCATCTATATCATCATATGAACGCCTGGGCTTCCATTCCTTTGGAGGGATGATCTTAAGAGGATAATTTACAGCAAGTTATCATGCATTCAGTTTAATAAGACTTGGCAAACCCATGGTCATCTGGTATACTCTAGAAGCTCATCTATTTAATAAATTGATACATCTACAAAGCTCTGGACGAATTCATCATAACGTTAAGTCTAAATTCTCTTGATTGAATTTTTCCAGCAGTCATTGAGGTTCAACACATGGTTTAATAAGGTGTCAAGTATACGATTGTGGCTTTCCTGAAGTAAGATCGTGATGACTATAACTAAAGTACATTTGCTGAATAGTACTAAGTAGCACAAACTAAATAAATCAATAATAATAATAATAATAATGATTCCCTTATTATTTCCGCAAGGGGAAATTTGGACTTCTCTGCATTTTGAACCCAACCTATTGTATAGGAGCAGTGAGCTGCCCAGATATGGCGCTCAGGGAGCAGCTGGGGGTTAAGTGTATTGCTCAAGGACACCTCAACATGCTGTATGCAGGACCGGGGATCGATCCTGCAACCTTCCGATTGCCAGACGACCGCTCTACATACTGAGCTATGACGCCCCTATTCAGAGGCCTGATTCCGAATATTTCAGTTTGGCCTCCAAATGAATTGGCATGCACTTACAAGTCTTTGCTTCAAATTATACACCAAACAACCCCTATGGCAGCTGTTTAATAAATAGAAGATGCTAGTAAACACACTATGTGTCAGCTACTCTTCTATTCAAATATGGTTATCTTCTTTAGCTTTGATTTGTTGCATTTTACAGCTCTGAACAATGAAGGTCAATATTAAAGTACAATGTAAAATAGCATCTTTAAAAGGGTCAGAATTAAAAACATTTTGAAGAAGCAGATTAGAAGTCATCCAAAAAAGAGGAATCAGGAAGGTATCATTATATCAATGCTCACTTTTGCCAAGCCTGCTTTGTGCGCTCCTTGGGACTCCATGTAAGCAATGTAGGAGGTAAAATTCTTGAACTCCTCAACAGTAGGGTAAAAGGTCATGATCCCCTTGGAGCTGGGGTTTTGGGCACTAAAATCTGACGCCATCCCACACCTCAATGGCTGCCCCTACAACATAAAAAGGAGAATGAGGTTAGCAAATTCGCAGATTAAAAACTCATCTCTTCCGTCTGTACCTTTCCTCCTCCCCATCCAGTCCTAGCTCCAACTCCTAGTTTCAGCCTTATTCCTTTTCTTGCATTCGATGTACATGGTTTAGGCACATACAATCTTGTTAGTTTATTTTGATTTGTGTTTCTTAGTTGATGTTGTGTCGGAGTCTTATGATGGCACTAGGATTATTATCTAGCTTCTAGTGTTGCTCCGGTATCCTATATACCTTGACCCTATGCACTTGTTGTACGTCACTCTGGATAAGTGTCTGCTAAATGCCTGTAATGTAATGTGTGAGTTGTATAAAATGATCGTAAATCCGCTGGTTTACATGAGAGGGTTTTAATTCTCGCTGGACACAAACGTTTTGATGTGAAAAGGGACTTTTTCAGATCATGTAGTTGATGGGTAATAACCAAACAAGGACCTGTCTATTTACACATGATATGTATGAGATGCAAAAATACCTATTTATCTCATAATTAATACATTTAAGCCCCTTAAATGCTATATTTTTACGAAGGCTCACGAGGCTTCAGTCTTAAATCAATCTTGAATAAGTGGTTTTGTCTTTCTCTGATATGGATTTTAGATAAGGATCCCAGTGATACTTTAATTCATTAATTCCCTCCTGAATATACATGATAACCTCTAAAGCTGTATTAATCGTTTTCTGACCAACATGATTGCAGACAGTAGCAATAGTGCTATAGAGATTCCAAAACAAGCAGGCTGCTCCCCACCCTTTCTCTCTTGTCTCTATGATAGATGAACTGTAACAAACCACATGCTCACGATGGGGGGTGGCAGTGTGATCCTCATAGAGGACTCACCAGTGATGTAAATAATGTTCTATTTCATCTGGATGTGCAAGTATGTAGTTGTGTGCTAATTTTGGACCAAGAGCTGGCTAACCTCAAATATTTCTAAGTACAGATGAATTGTGCTCTGTGCCTATAATCCATTGCCTGGTAAAAGAGTGAACAAAGGAGAATGAAATTAAGTCAGAAGGGTTGTACAGGGTCATATTGCCAAAGAGGACTCTTTTGGTGTAGATAGTACCTCTCATCCTGATCCACAAATAGTTTTGGTGATTATTCGCAATAAGAAAAGTCTGTTTTACATGCCATGATTAGTCCCCACGTTGGGAGGTTGGACACAGATTTAGATGGCCCTTCGGGAGTTAAAGCCACATGCCCTTCCTGATGTCCTGAGGAGGGTTTGAACTTGCTTCATCTGGCTTGTTAGCACCTGAACTGTGTCTCCTACCACTGAGCTACTGCGGCCCCCTTTGGATATTATTCTCGATAATTGCAAAAATTGACAAAGAACACAATACAGATGGACCCAGCTCCAGTGACAGCTGCTGCTCTCAGTGTAGTAGTGTCACTATCTGCTGATGAGGCAAAGATGAAAAAGAATGCAAACTAGAAGTGCTTACAAACCTCATATAGCAGCATCAATCTATAATAATTAAATTTAAAAACACAAATAAATTTTTAAAAGCTGAAAGGAAATGGTTTGTAGTGGGTGTTCACTAATGTTAAATTGGTAACAGATTTCTGTACTTTTCACTTAAACAAGAAACCAAGAACAGCTGCAAACACAAGGGGGCACGTTTTTGACATCTGAAATTCTTAAAACCACTTATACATCACCATTCGGACAGAATTTATTTTGTACGGCTAGTTTGCGACAAATTCAAAGGTATGAGTATATCGGTTAAATCATATGGATTACTTTAAGTTTTTTTGGCCACTAGGATGCTTTGTGTAATTATGTTAGCTGTTGTTATCCTTTCTAATTATTGTTATCAGAATTAGACTGTGCTTGGGAGATGAAAGCTGGACACATTACATTACATGGATTTGGCAGAAGCTAGGTTTCCAACCCCTTTGGGGGAGAGTGGGGTTGGAACCCTCTGCCTTGTCAGTACCTGAGGTGAGTTACCATGACAACCTGATTTGTAGGTACAGCAAGAGTTCACAAAAGTAATTTGATTTCCATTACATGGGCAAATGTTTTTGTTCTGAAATAGATATTAACCTTGAACGAAATTTGTATTAACTTCATTTTCTTTTGACCCAAGTTATACAAGTTAACGAGTTGTAATTGTGTCACTGAATTTATTTTTATTCAGGTGAGCCACGGTATTTAGGATGGCCTCATCATGTTGCATCTGTCGAGTAGAAATCCAATGATTTATTTATTTTTAAAGTAAACGGTGTAAATTACTTGATGATAAGTAAATAAAGCTCAGGGCGACATAGCTCATTGGGTTGAGCAGTCGCCTGCAATCGGGGAGTTTCAGAATCAATCCTCGGTCCTGCAGATCGTGTGTCGAAGTGTCCTTGAGCAAGACACTGTGAACCCCCTAACTGCTCCCAGAGCGCCTTATGCTGAGTGCTCAGTGCTACTTTACAATAAGATGTGTTAAAATGCAGAGAATTCCAAATTATCCTTTGCGGTGCCGATAAGGTAATTTATCTATTTTCATTTATTTAAACATATCTGTCTGTTCGCAACGTCTGAAAAATCGGAACGTCGGAAACGATATTAGCGGCAGACCTTCTGATTGGTCGAGTGTTGCGTCTCTTTAATCCTTCCTCGGTAGGTAGCGAACGTTAGCCTAGCATCATGCTAAGTGGCAATGGCAGCTAACCTAATGCTAGCGTAGCCTGCTTGCATGGTAGTCAGTGGAGTCTAGTCACAATATATACATATACATAGCTGATTACTATTTACATGACCACGCAAAATATGATACATAGCGCAAATGTGTATAATTGTTTTATCTCGTTAAGAATACGGACACAAACGGCGTAGTTAATCCGTGCAACATTATACCCAGCCTGTAATGGTCACCGAGTATTTCCTGGACTGTAGAATTTGCCCAACGTTAACGTTGTTTATGTGAATCCTGAGTAAAGCTGTACGCTCCAAAGAAACTTTAATAACTGACCTAAAGCAAATGGTAACACGCAATGAAGAATAACCATCTAAATAAAACATCTGACATGTTTGACTTCATTTTTCCTTCCAAACGGTACCGAAAGTTAACTATTTTTATCCATCCTATATTGTATGGTTGAGCGAATAGGTTAGAGCTTCACTCCTTTGCATCCGTGAAGATGGACAACATTTACGGCTAGTGTCGCTATCACATCGCTAGCTAAGCTTTAACGCTAACATTTGGATGGTTTACAAACGCGAAGGAGGCCATTAGCCTTAGAAAAAGCATGACACAAACGCACTCACCAACTCCACCAAACTGATTCAGTAGTTGTACCTTAAGGCGTCGATAACTGATAACGATAGAAGCGCAGTTGTAGCATGAAAAGCAAATGGACACATTTATTACTAATGCCTGTCTAGGGTTGCTATCCTTTAATGCCACTTCTGCACATGCGCATACCCCTTGGCTTATGTTTACAAGACGTACGGCGCACAGTCGACCAATCAGAGATTGATTTCGTAGAGCGACGAATTACGTGAGGTGGGATTGTTCTTTAATAATTTTAAATCTTTCACACATATAAAGATGGGGCTTATATTGTTCGTTAATATTTAGGAATAATCATTTAGATAACCACGTTTCTGTTTCTTAAATGAATTTAACCTCGAAGAAATAAGGAAATTCATTCAAGGTTTAAGGTATGATCAAATGCTAACATATGTCAGTGTACATAAACAAGAACACAAGACATGCAGGGACTGCAAACATCTGATTTATTTCCTGCCAGGAAAGGCACATTCATACAACGAATTTAACAGTTTTTATTGGCTATATAATTAATATGCATCTACAGTCAGGGAGTGCATATGTTATAATCCATGAATAAATGCAACAATAACAACACATATTGTTAATCACAAATGATGGAGCACATTGGAAAACTAACAATTCTTGAATGCACATGTTTAGCAGAAGAATAAATACATCTGCACCCTGCAGTCCTTGAGGTTTTCATGGACCATTGACACCAAAAAGAGACATATATTTTACCAGCAGCACATATTGGTACCATATATTGTGAATTCCATAATGAATAAATATCTTTAGAGGCATCAGCCAGCACATTTTATTTTTTCTATAAAATTTCTGCTCCTCTTTTTATCCAACCTTTAGAACTCATGTCTATTTTGCACTGATTGCATAACTCCAGTCATGTTGCATCCACCTTTTTGACACTATGCATATGTAACAGACCTGGTGAGTACAAATATGACATGATCCTTCACAGGGTAGTTTTCACTTTGGCTATTTGGTGCTAGAGATCCCATATTGGAGACTTAGTGTGAATTCAGTTATACTTCCTGCACCACAACACAGTATTAACCACATAGTCAATGGGTAAGCATGATCAGGTAGCAGAATAGGCTGTGCTTCATACTTTTATTTTCTCACTGTCTCACTATGAGACAAAGTAACATCCATGAATGAATATCTTTAAATTAAAATGTTTAGCTTATTCTCTCACTTTTACACTGTTAGATGAGGAGGGTTGACTGGAGGGTAATGGAGGAATATTCTCCTGTTAATCGTCACTCACCTTTAAACTTTCAGTACAACTATATGTGGCTTTACACGTTATGGCAATTGATGTTATATAAGGCAAAATAACTTTCAGTAGGTGGAACACTCCAGTAAATTAGGCTGAATATTTTAGGTTCAGTATCTATCCATTTATCCATCCATCCATCCACCCATTGTCAATCGCTTACCCAAAGTCGAGTTGCAGGGTCATGCTGGAGCCTGTCCCAGTACTCATTGGGTGAAAAGCAAGGAAATAGCCACAATAATTTATTCAGATTTAGTTCACCACAGTGGCCCAGTGGTTAGCACTATGGTCTCACAGTATGAAGGCCCTGGGTTCAAGCCCCAGGCTGTCCATTATGTATAGAGTTTGCATGTTCTTCTCATGTCTGTGTGGGTTTCCACCAGGTTTGCCAGGTTCCTTCCACCACCAAAGACATGCACAATAGGGTTAATATTTCTGCCTGTGCCCCTGAGCAAAGCAATAGGAAAGAAGAACTGGGGATGGTCCCAGGGCGCTGCACTGCAGCTGCCCAATGCTCTTAGCCAAATGAGTAGGATGGGTTAAAGGCAGGATATGAATTTCCCCATGGGGATTAATAAATTATAAATCTTGATCAATTAGATACTGCAAGAATATTAAAGGAAGTTGTTCATAAGCATCCATGTTTGATCTTATCTTTAGTCAAGACAAATTTCAGATAAATCTTTACTATTAGATTTCCATGCAGCAACCATAATGAATGCATTGGTTATACTCTATATACCTAAAGGAGACAAATTTAAAGATTTCAACTTTTGGTGTGGGATTCTATTCAAATATTCTGGAAGAAAATTGCGGTATTTGTTGTGCATAGATGAGCCATTATTATTGACACCATTTGTATGAAGACTTTAAGTTTGTGTTGATCCACAATGTACGGATTTACATTTTTATGTTGATAAGTGAATGGTTTTGCAATTAGACAGTATACGGTTCATGTTCTCCTTTAAGGATAACTTGATGAAAATGAAGAATGGATGTGGAGAAATGTTAAATGTAGGCCACTGTTTTTTCCCCATTTTGCTTTGTTTTTGCCTGCAATATAAGAACAACAATTAAAAGTCAATTCTAGTTCTCCACTACCTCCCAGTCAATATTTGGTAACACAACATCCTTGTTAACACTATCGTATCAATTAATTATAATTCCCATAACACTGGTAATTATAACAATCTTTCTTTCACCCAAACATTTGAAAAATTGTTTTGTTTGGTCTATAATTCCCCCCATTCAATATGTACCCATAAGCTTTTAATCATCAAAAGCATATATGGGATGGAAAAAAGTCAAACCAGGACCATTTCACAACTGCAGGGCAAAAGCTCTGTAAAGCTTTACAGGAGATATTAAATGAACATGAGATAATCCATACACCATTTCATGGTCATCATGCCTTGTGCAGTTTGATTGGTCAGAATTTCCTTTATCAAACACATTTCATACACCCCTCAAATTGAGATTTTCCTTTAGATCTCCAAATGGTGGGTGATTTGCAAACACCATATGATGGAACACCAATATTTGTCAAAAAAGAAGCAGAAATTCACAGTCTCTGCATTTCCATCTGGTCCACTCATTCTAATGTACTTTTCATTCTTTCTTATCCACTGGTCATGGTGCCCAAGTCCTATGTTTGTCCTGCTTGATCTTGGTGCACCAGCAGCCACCAATGTCCACAAGACATGGCCCTGTGTATAACAGCTCTCAGCCTTTGAGCAGCCCTAAGAACATATGTCATCTGCCTAAGAAGGCCATCTGATTGGTTAAACCACAAAAAATCCCTGTTATTGATTATTTGTCCGAGGGTTTGTGTAATTTCATTGTCTGAATAGTGTCGCTGACAGTCAGAAGTTTCTCTCTGTCTACTTTGACACAGTCCTTCTTGGACATGTCAGGCTCCCATAGGAAGAACTCATGCAAGAGGGTATTGACAGTGTCAGGACACTCCATCATAACCATGTGACTTCCCTCCTCAATGACTTTTAGGAATGCGAAAAGGAGGATCTACAAAGGGGAAAAGAACAATTATTACATAATATTATTAGATTATTATATTAGATGACAACAATACATTAAGTATTAAAGTAATATTTTTAAAAAACTATTCTACAATGGTAGACCACATTCAAATGTGTTAATGCCTCCTTTGATTCTTTTAATGTCTTCTTTGTACTAACTATTTTTACCAATCAATACAAGTACACAACATTGTAATAAAAACTGCATGTACTCATGCATCCTGTCTCAGCATATGGTGTTGTACCTCTGCCATTCGCTGATCCTCGTCCATTGGGACAAACTTGTCACACATGCCATGCACCAGAAGGATGGGCACAGTCAGCTCAGCATGGTAGACCTCATCTCCCTCAGGCCAGTACTGTCCACTCATCATGGCACGCAGGACAAACGGAGACACATTAAAGGCATTGCCCTGCTTCAGTAGCTGCTTCTCTTTGGTACCTTGTCGGGCAAATCCAGCTCTATAGTTAAGGGAGAGGATGTTGGTGATGTATTTTCTCTGTATCGAACTATAAAGTGTTTAACGTCCTTTTTCTTATCTTTATAACTCTCTCTATAGACACCTGTCTATTGTCATCTTTTTCAATTAATGTTATTCTCAGTCAAATATCTTACTTGAGGAAGCTCCAAGCAAGGCAGGGAGATAGACAGTGAAGAATACAGGAAGGCAGCTGGAAGATGGAACAGAGGCTGGGCTCCAGAGCTGTGGGACCACCACCATTGATCATCACCACCTTATGGACCAGGTCAGGATATTCATGGGCTAGAAAGGTGCAAAATGAAACCCTAAAAGCAAGACGATGGGACAGGTGCATCTTGTCAACAAATAAGCAGAAAAAGGGGTTAAACAATGAAACTTAGTGCAATTAATTTAGAATATCTTCTCCAAACTGAAGCCTCCATTTCTGTGAGGTAGAAACTCACCCGTAGGAGTGACCAATAAGAATGTTACGTTTACGAGCATATCTCTTAAAGATGGCACGCATGTCCTCTGCGAGGGCATAGAAAGTGTAAGCGGCTGCAATCTGTGGGCCAGTGCTTGCTCCATGCCCTGCCAGGTCAGGCGCGATGACTTCATAGCCCAGGCGAGAGAAGAAGTCCAACTGGCTCCCCCAAATGTCCAGGGAGCCTCCGACACCATGCACGAAGAACAATGCCACATCCGGGTGTGTCCCTTTGCAGCTAGAGATCTCCCTCTTTGAGTCAATGACTACTGTACGCTTGGGCTTGCGGCGGCGACGGCGAGGGGGTGGAGCAGGCTTCTGTTCCCCAGGTGGAGGAGGAACAGGGGGAGGAACCGGGTTGGGGTCGGGAGATGAAGGCATCTCCTTGTAGTCAGCCAGCTCTACCTCCACGGTGCTACATGGTTCCAGGTCCCCATCCTGGCACTGTAGGATTTCAGAGTGGAGCACATCACCCAGATTCTCAATCACCAGCTGGCCATTACGGTAGACTGTGATCTTCCTCTTACAGTGAACAATGCTGCCAGGGATACAATTACTCTCATTATTAGAATTCTCAGTGCTGCCATCACCATTCTCTTCAACGTCACCATCAGTCTTCTTCTTCCCGGTCAGGTGGTCTTCTGTTAGTACTGAGTGGCGCTCAGGGATGATGTGCCGCACCCGTAGGACTCTCCCAGGCTTGACCTCCACAAACTCGAAGCCATCCGAGGGCTCAGAAGACTCCAGGGGCAAGACAAGACTGGTGGCCTTTCCAGTCAGGCAGCACAATAGTCCATCGGTGATGCTGGTCAGCATGGTGCTTCCCTGCACAAACAACAGCCAATTAGAGACAATTAGGAATAACTGCAAACTCCGCTTTCAAAGATATAACGGACAGGTCTCATTAATGCACAGGTAACCTAAAACCAAATGTGAATAAATCCTACCACAGATTCCTAAAAACAAGACAAGGTCAAAACCTAGTCTATGGCTGGACTGCATGTGGCCAATGTTGGATAGTCAGCGGTAGTGTCTATAATGTGAATTCCTGAACATTAAAATTTCACCTGCAATTTTCTGTAGTGGTTCCAGTGACATTTGTTGTCAAAATGTACTGAAGTAGGGGCACCCCTGTGGCTCACCTGGTAAAGTGCGTACCACAGAAAGCTGAGTCCTTGCTGCAGTGGCCTGGGTTCGATTCCAACCCAGGCCCTTTGCTGCATGTCATCTCCTCTCTCTCTATCCCCTGTCTTTCATGATGCTCTCTCTCTCTCTCTCTCTCTCTCTCTCTCTCTCGATTATCCTATCAAATAAAGGCAGAAAATGCCCAAATAAATAATAAATACACTGAAGTAGCATATCGCAGGACATGGTTAACCTACAATCAAGTAAAACATATACTATAAATGCAGTTGCAAGAACGATACGTTCCAGTCGCATCTCAGGATGTTTGATTTGAGAGGGAACTTAATTCAATTGTAAACATATCTCTTAAAATCAAATGTCAGCTCCCCTCAACTATCATCGTTTTCCTACATGTGGATCCCTCTCAGTTATCTGAGACTCACTCTGTATTGACAGGACAATTGAGGAAGAATGAATTGTGATCACGGATACACCATGAATCTCACATCCCTCTCAACTGCTGTCTTCCCCGTTTAAAGCTTTGATTCACAGAAGATGTTGCACTGATTATATTACAGTGCAAACACGGCCACTGAGTTTTGCAGCCGAGTGCAATTTGCCCTTGTTTTGCATCTGATCGCTGTTATCCATTTGGCAAAGCATAAATAGTGGCCTTGCGCCAAGAACACAGTAGTCAGGCTGAATGTTACCAAGTATAGCAAGAGTTGCTGAACCTGGCAACCCGTGCTGCTCAAGATCTCAGTCTCAGTTCAATCAAAAGGCCTCATTCTCCTGTGAAACATCCACTCGCAAGCACGCCTGGATAATCTTGTAACCTCAGTGATGTTGTGGGTCACCTGATCCAGCGACCCAATCACATCAAACGTGATCAGTCAGTCATGCTTAAGTGGTCACGGTCAGACAGTCGAGGAAACTCATGTTTGCAGGGCTGCCCCGCTAGCCTATACAGTAAAACTCCAAAGAGAAACATTTAATTATTCATTATTGTTCATACATCCAACAACATTTCTTCCCTCCATTTAACCCATCCGTAACTATGGTAGCAGACAGCGACCGCAGTGCCTGGGGAGCGGTTTAGGGTTCGGTGTCTTGCTCAGGGACACTTCAACACACTTTCTGCAGGGATCGGGGGTAAAACCACCAATCCTCTAATTACCAGCCAACTGGCCTACCTCCTGAGCCACACCGAGCTACGTCATCCCTCAATGGAGATAATGAAGCTTGTTTGACATACTGGAAGACTGACGGGGAGGATATTACACTCCACTGTACCACGACTACTCTCATCTGTGTAGCGTCCATTAGCAAACCACAGCTCTCTTCCTATCTATTCTTTTATGCAGTCTCCTTTTGTTCGTGTCCTGACCCCGTAGTGTAAAACACAAAGAGAATAGCGGCATCTCCTTCATTGTGAGGTTCACCAACTTGGAGACCTTGACACCAAAGTAGTGAAAAGCCAAACACGGACAACAAGTGTCTTAAAGCATGGTCAACGATCCAGGTGAGGGCAGTACAAAAGGTTGAATCGGCTCATCTGAACACAACTTTTAGTCGTCAAAAGTGACTTCTTCAGTCCGCACTGACTTCAGGCATCCCAAGTATTAACAGCACCGTTGCATGGCAACCAAAACCGACCATGGCTTCATATGCAAATCGACCATTGACTTGAGTTTCAGATTTACTTTGCATATGAAACCATTGTTGGCTCGGGCCATTAGGCCACTGTATTGTTAAAAAGGTTGGGGGATGCCTGCAGTCAGCTCAGACTGAAGAGGGCCCTCGTACGAGTGACTCTCTCACTAAATGCTTGTTTCCAGATGAAGTGATCCAATGATCTGCCACAGAAACTAAACACGTCTTTCTCTCTGCCACTATCCACTGAGCATATGAAAGAAAGGATCCATGCTGCTGCCTGCTGAAGAACAGAATCTATTCAAAACTCACTTCATCATACTTTCAAAACACTCACCCGGACTAAAAAGAAGCCCAAGATTGGAAGTCGGTTCATCGATAAACAACAAATCGACAACACCCATGCAGTTCTCAGTCCCTGTGTGGTCGAGACAGTTCATTCACATACTGGCCTGGAACCTTCTATTAATAGCGTTGTGTGTCTTTCCAACGTGGGCACCGACTTTGTGTATAAATAGAATATGTCAGTAATGGCACATGACTGGGCCTAAGCCAGGGTATGCCTCATACAGTTAGGTGGCAGATGGTAAGTTTACATTGCTCTGAGGAAGCCGTGTTCGCTGTTCGCCCTGCAAAGGCCAGGGCCAGGGCACTAGGACATTTTGCAAGTTGTGGAAAAAAAGGATCACATGTCTCAAGTCACACACTGGTCATAAAAGTGTTGGCTTAATATCAGAGGGAAACAGAGTGGGAAGTGTCACCCACACAAGCTGTTAACATCTATGCTGATAACAGTATGCATTTTTCTCATTGTTGTATGCTGCATGAAGTATGTTGCATAAAGTAGAGCTTAGTCACAAGTATGATTCTTCTTATACATCTTAATAGCCACATAGGGTGAAGTTAGTTTTAAAACTTACCACAATATTAATTATTTACTATAAATGTATGATGAACTTCCCAATTCTGTGCATCAGGGTCCATGGGAGGACTGTTGTCATTATGTTCCTCTCTATAAAACCTGAGAATTTATATTCACAAAAATAGGACATTTTCTTATATATGATTTGCAATTTTGACCTGTCCAGGGTCTTTCCTCACCTCTTGCTCAATGAATGCTGGGATAGACTCCAACATAACTCCGTGACCTAATTTTGGCTAAGCAGTTGATGATGGATGGATGGATGAATGATTTATAATGTGAAAAATCCCCTTTTCTCCAGACAGTCAAAAAAAGTACCCCTAGATAGCAGGCCAGAGCTGATGTTCACTGATTCGTTTCCATAGTTTCAACAAATAAACTCTACCATATCATAACACTTATTTCTTCTTCACCTCCAAGTCCATATACCAGTATATCTACTATCCACCCACCCATCCATCCATCCATCCATCCATCCATCCATCATCTATCCATTCATCCATCTACCAATAGCTCAGAAGGCAGGGCAGTTGTCTAGTAATCAGAAGAATGGTGGTTTGATCGCTGCCCCCTGCAGAAACCATGTTGAAGTGTCCTTGAGCAAAACACTGAACCCCTAACTGCTCAAGGCCTGCGATGGAATGGCGACCCATCCGGGGTGTTTCCCTGCCCTTCATCCAGTGAGCAATGGAATAGGCTACAACATGACTCTGCTACCTGACTTCACATAAGCAGTTGAAGATGGGTGGAGACCTCAGTATAATTGTTCGGTGAGTGCAGAGCTAAGGCACTTTTAGCAGTGCTTTTAAGTTGGTTTTGAAAGTGGTAATAGAACAGCAGCTCCTCTCATCATCAGCCACGTTGTTCCACTGATTTGTGGCTGTCACAGAGAAGGCTTATGGTCCACATGGAGTACAGAGAAATCGTATAGTTCAATCTTTTGTAGAGGCTAATCTGGAGGAGCTAATAGAATTTGCTAAGTGAGTATACACAAAGTCAGATAATGGAGGAGAGGAATCTCATTACTGAGAATTTAATAAACGTATTCCTAATTATCATTGTTTTTGAATCAATCTAACATGTGCAACCTAAAGCAAATGGGCTTATCTGCACAGAACCCAAGCTTTGTGATAACAACAAATGCAAACCTAGACTTGTAGTGATCAAAATAAAACTTGAACTAATCTTCCTCTTCCTTCGGCTTGTCCCCTGTTTTTCAGGGATTGTCTCAGGGCATGTTATAGCTTCCACTGGTACCCTGTGAGGCCACAGCACCAATGGTAGCCTGGACCATTCTGATCTGACCCTGCATAAAGACTCGACTGATCCTGTGTGGTCTGGTCAATCAGCTCACTGACTAGACAAAATATTACATCGGACGTCCTTCCTGACACAACCACTAACCCTATGGATGGGGGGGGCACCAGATGCCATCCCAGTGTTCATGGACTTGTGCCCATGCCTGTCACCATGTGGCTGCAAATCATTCATTCTAAACACCACATAGTATAAGAACTAGTGATGGTGTCTTTATGTTTGATCTGTTGGTTTTCATGTTCCAAAAATTCTATGGCAGAGATTTTAGCCACATTTAGTCTGCGGCTAATTAACGAAGGACACCTTTATAAACACAGTACGTCAGAGGGCCGGTACTAAGGCTAGCAGGGAAGACAACAAGGTGGTGTAGCTCTGCGTCTACAAAGGGGGGATCCATTAACATATTAAAATAGCCATAGATCAATTCTTGGCAGAAATGGCTGAGAGGGGTTGTGAATCCTTTATCTGTGTGTCTGTGGGTGCAACCCCCTCACACGTGAGTTTGTGTATTTTTGGTGGCAATGATGGTGACGGCAGCAGCAGGATGGTCTGAAGGTCAGCGTCTCGTGTACTATCCAGTTTCGCCCAGGAGTCAAAAAGAAATGTGATTGGCCTCCCTTCCCACAGAGATCAAAATGGAGACCCGACACGAGGAGGAGATTTTATAGCACAGTATGCGTGCATACACTGCAGCTCAGCTCAGTCGTACAGTCTACAATACTAAAGCTTGGTTGTTCATACTACGCAGCAACTCTGTCATTCTACATACATACAGAGGCCGCGGTAGCTTAGCAGTAAAGTCCACGCACCGGGAAATGCCAAGCCAAGCATTGCGTGTTCAACCCCGCCATGGGGCATCAGGAAAAGCATCCAGCCTCAGTCACCACACTGTCTAGATCTACGTCTACCATCATAACATGGGAACTCATTTTGACACATAAAAACATACCTTTTTTTTAATATACATACAAGGATTTTTTTTCTCTGCATTTAACACGTCCTCCTATATAAGAGGAGTGCATCTGGAGTGCCCAGGGACCAACTCCTGTTGTTTTTCCTATTGCCTTGGTCAAGGATACAAGCAGGAGTATTAACCCTAACATGCGTGTCTTTTTGGTGGTGGGAGGAAACCACAGCACTCAGAGGAAACCCAAACAGACATGGAGAGAACATGCAAACACCACACAGAAAGGACCTGGGATGGCCTGGGATTTAAACCCGAGACCTTTTTGTTATGAGGCAAAAGAACCAACCGCTGGGCCACTGTGCTACCCTAGTATACCTAACAAAGGTGCAGAGACATTTTTATGACCCATGATGAGACACATTTCATACATATTTTCATTTATAGTGTAAATGTTGGGTTACATGATAGGGCAGGGGGCTTTTGAAGCAGGTCCCTTAGGAGATGTTAACTTACGGCACCAGAGAACATGAGTGACTGCAAGGCAAGCTGCGCTAACTTTGTCTAAAGGCCACATTAATTCACAACCCTATATACCTCAACACAATATCAGCACATCAACACACCAGCTCGGACTAAAGATAGCCAGGAAACTAAACTAATGTTTTCCTGCGTTGATCTATTCATACTGAGAAGGAAGTGGAAATGGAAATGAGTTTTGACAACAAATGAGCTATCCTGGAGGTGGTCTGCTCTGAATTTCCTCAATTACACGTCTGCGTGAGCTATTTTAATGTTTAGTCTGCATCGCAGGAATTGACCGATGAATCAAGCATCAAGTCAAACATACACTTGGTACATAATGTGCTGCTCAACAGTTAGGATGCACCTCCTAGGCCTACACATTATAATAGCACGAGCCAAACTGATGGCTGCAGACTAAATCCACGTCAAAGCCGGAAGGAAAAAAGGTGCTAATGAAGCCCTGCACTTTTTAGTTGAATTTTTTTGCATTCTGTAAGATTTGTTTTCGACATATTGTTTGTGACGAACTATTGCACTGACATGAATACATCTAACATGATAACTGGTCAAAACAGTTGATTTATATTTTATAGTATCATCATACACTAAGTGCAATGGCTCCCATTTGACATAGCAAATATATCATCATCTGATAATGGACAACAGATAAAGGAATAGCTGACCAAGCAGGCATCGAAAACTTAAAGAAAACAATACATATTCCTTGTCACACATCCCTTGAAGTCGAGACCAACGTTCTGGCTGATTTACAAATCTTATGTAATGTTGATAAAGCAAACATGTAATAACATTAATTTTTAACAACAGCCTGTTATCCAATTACCCAATCAGCCTAATTATTGGCTAATTGTGCAATATCATGCATGTATTAAAAATATGATCCTTACCCGCAAGATTGATGATTACTGAGGATTTTTGCAGATATTCACCAGCTCTATGACCAGGCCGAGGAGAGTGCACTGACAAAAACCTGGCATCTGGTGCAACAATTTATCTATGCTGTAGAGGATGCTGCTGCAAAATAATAAAATAAGAATTAGCTACATTAGTCTTGGATCAGACGAAGCATAGGGGCTTGAAATTGTGGTAAAACGTGCATCCATAAGTGTGCAATATGCATTTCACTAAGATATTCATGTTGTCAACAAACAGCGAGGATTTTTTTTTCATGAACGTCATCTGCCGTTGCGCACCCTGGTCGGTTTCTACCCAACCGTTTTGCCCTTGTATCTGCATCCTCACCATCCTCCCGTCATGTCGTCCCTCCTTGAATGGCAATAAGGATAGCGAATAGAAGACGGAACGAACCTTGAGCAGAGGCCAATG
>OMLC01066389.1:0-19126 GCA_900302585.1 Regalecus glesne | reverse complement strand
CCCCCCCCGCCCCCCCCCCCCCCCCACACACACACACACAAAGCCTGTTTGTCAGTTTTACGTCCTCTGATTCAGAGATTCAGGTCAAAAATAGAACAAAATACAAGTGAGAGACAGAAGGAACACTCGTCTCCATGTGTAACAACAAACAGACAGAATACAACACACTGTATATTGTTTCCATTCACAATTGAACAATTTCTTCACAATTTAAACAGCAATTTGCCATGCAAAGTCTGGGGTATTTTAATCAATTCTGTACCATAACTGACATTTGGAAAAGAATCCATGTATGGACTAACCATAGCATTGAAATAGCATTTAACAGTGAATAGTTGAATCATAATGAGAGTCCTGTATTCAACCTTTCATACAGCTAAAATGTGTTTCAACTTTATACCACGAGTTTCTGACATGTCACAAAGGGGTGCAGACTTCAGTATGAAGTCTTCAGCAGACTTATGTAGGAACTTATTCCATTACTGAGGCAGGTGATGTGCTTCAATAAGCCTCAGGCAATGACATAAGATGTCTCTCTGTGTACCTTGTATATAGTCAATCACGTGTCATTTAACCTAAACGAAGGCAATTAGGCTGTGCTTGAAAAGTGCAAAACCTCTTTTCATCTCCGTCAAGGCGAAGTCTTTGGCAAATCACAAGATTTTAACAGGAGTCCATAGGGGTTACACTGTCCCTGGACTCAGAGGAACACTGGCTTGTCAATAAATTTCTTGTTCACTTCCTTCTCATTGCGGATTCATTACCTAATAAGGCACCCCCTGAATTCCTGGTTATTTTGAGTATGCCTGATAATGCTCACTCTAACTTTGTCCCAACAGTAGGCAAGCCAGAGGGTTTCTAAGAGTGGTCAATTTATCAAACACAAAGAGACTACTGCAAGTTAAAGAGACTGTAAATGATTAGACTGCACTTACATAGAGTAAATAACACTATATACAGTGTGCATACGATGAAAAAGCACTGTGCTTAGTCAGTGGAGGGAAACAAGCCTCTTTGTTTAGTGTTATATTAATTAGTGAGTAAAATATTTGGATAAATACCACTGTGCGTCAAATTACTTTAAATTAAACAGATACAGGCAGAGGAAAGCTACATCTTTGATTGTTTTCACATATCTTTTTTCATTGCTTTTCTTTGCAAGCACACATTGTTTTTAGCCTTTTCTTCAGTTTCTAATCTCATTTTGATATGGTCAGATGTGACTTCCTACCCCTGCCTGTTCCATTGTTATCCTTCTTTTTAAGAGGAGTGAGGTTGAAACAAACTGTTCCTATGTGGAAGGTCAAAAAACATTGTTACGAAACTTTGAAAATGAGACTAAAGGTAACAGCATGAGACCGGCAGGGCATTCCTGTCATTGAGCAAGGAGCAGTAGAGAGAAAAAAGAAAAAAAATCAAAAGCAAGAAAAACCTCAATGGATTTTATAATTAAGAGGAAATTTTTTCGGTTTGATACTGTAGGCTCCTTGTGCTGCTACATCCTCTTAATCTCGGTCTCCTGTGCTTATTTATCAGTTTTCAAAGCTGTACGCTGAAGGACTCCTTGATTATTTAGACAAGACACAGGAGTATTTCCTGGGCCAACAGAGTGAAATCTCTGATGCAGGGATCCAAGCAGGCAGCTTGCTTAATGCTTGACCCTTGACCTCTCCTGGGTAATAATGCCTCCATATCTATCCTCACACACGTACACGCACAGCAAAATCACACATTCAGATGCCTGGGAAGGTTTCGTGGCCCAGTAAAACACTATCAAACAACCAATGAGCGATGCAAAAATATTTTTTTTCAGGGGATATTAATGTCATGAACACCTTTTTGAAAATGCTTCCCAGTATGAACCCATCGTCAAAATATTTCACCTCAGATCATGCCAAAATTTAAATCCAACTAAGCACATTGTGTTTGCATGATGTTAGAAAGTATGAACACTCATCCTGCGAGTTCAAGTCCCTGACCCTTGCTGAGATATTATGTTTGCCTTGTCTTTCCTCCCTGAGCTCTTTTTAAGAGGAAGAAGCACTTCCAGGGTTCCAGATTGCCCTCTGGTCTCAGGCATTTTCCATTTTCTTCATTTTTTCCCCCGCACGCCCTGTCCTGTCAGCTGTTCCTCCCTTTAGTCATAGTAATTTCACACAATTCTGAAAATATGCCGCAAAGTCATGAAAGCAGCAACTGCAGGCTGAGAACTGCTTGCAAAAATAAAGGGCTCTCAGAAGAGATAAATAAAATCTCTGTTTTCCAGCTGCCCTCCCTAAATCACTACCAACCCCTTCAACAAGTGGTCACAAGCCAGGGCAAAGCAGACTCTCAATAGCACACGACAACCACAAAAGAGGATTCTTTCAGATTCCCAAACTTATTGCTCAAGTTTAACAAGTGAAAACTGGGATGAATCTGTATCTTTGAACATAATTACAGCATGTCCTCGTATCATCCTTCCTGTCGGTGAAGTAACCACTTGCTGCCCTGCACAACACATTCCTGGGAAAAAACACTCTGGGAGAGGGGAAGTGGGGGGGGGTGTTCTGGGGTTATTCCGACTTTTTTAATTCTGTTTTTCTGTGAGTTTAGCGGGTAGAATACACAGAAGCACAATCCAAACATTCACCATATTTCACATAACAATTGCATCATAGGGGTCAGAGAAGGACAGGGTGGGCTTGCACATAAGAAAGATTTTTTTTTTAATAAACCAACAGGTTAAACTGTAAAGATTAACTTATTGCCTATGTCATGATTTTCTTTCCAGCAAGTATGAATCCCACAACTAATCTACCAGCCAAAGTGATCAAGTTTTTACAGTGCTGGCAAGGCCTCTCTGGTTTCAGCACAGCAGTCCTTAACGCTTCATCTCCAAAGGCCTGAACATACACATGCATCCACAACACACAGACAGGCAAGCATAAATTACCGGACTTATTTAACATGTGCCTCTAAGAGGCTGCCAGATTTTGAGCCAGCTGTTAAAATTAGAGCATTTTAGCTCTTTTGGAGATTGATCAAACAAGCACTGTATACTGTATAGTGAATTACACCTTTGGCGAGAACTGAGAGTGAACGAATCGGTCAGATGTTTGTACAGTTTAAATGCTTTTAGAAGGAGATATGACCTATGGTGTGATTTAAGTGATAACATTGTTATACTGTATCACTCTTTCAACACAACAAAAGGGTTGAGGTTTCTTTGGTATTCTTGACAAGGTTTTTTCTATTTATTTAACACACAAGGGAAAACAAAGTTAAAAAGTAATTGCAGTCTTTTCTAGTACTGAATTAGGAATTTGTCACAACCTTAGAATTGCTTTCCACATAAAGCCACAATTGTGTCTTTTTAAGGTGTTTAGCCAATTATGTCTGATGACTGTACGTAGTGGATATACAGAAGACGGTGTACAGGCAGCGGCCCCTTTTCACTTCACACAGCTGGTGGGGGGGGTGCAGTGGGTGCATTGGTCAGACTCACTAAGACAATAAATCCACAGCCAGCCCCAGGATGGTCTCTGAAATCCCTACAATCAGACAGCAGATAAATGGTGTGTTGTACTGACTGCATTGTCTCCTGCCTCTGTTCGAGTAATCTAATGTGTTCAACATGCTCTTGGTCACCTTGACTTTGGTTGCCATAGTGCTGAACACAAACACATCCACACCCAGAAATACACCAAATAAGGCTTGAAGGCGGAAAAAAAGCCTCTCATAATCAGAAAGCAGAGGGAGAGGCAGATATATGTCATAAAATACAGAGTAAACAGGTCAACGCCATTTCGGTATGTACACACTGTTAGAGGAGGCTACCGGCGACACATACAGACCAGCTAATTAGGCTACAACAATAATTGTACTTAGCTCAGCGATTGTTGACTCAAAGAAAATGATAATTACGTTGGCATCAACAAAAAAAATTAAATTGAACTTCTTTGGAACAGAGAGGTCTTTCAGGACAAGGCTGTTTGTACAGAAAATGACCTTTAAGCACTTTCCTCCAGCGCTGAGGAATCGGGCTACAAGAAGGCAGTCGTCCTGTCTAGCTGTCGACCCCGGCAGATGTGAGTTGTGAAGAGTTCAAAAGAATTCTGCATGGGGGCACCGCTATTTACATAATCCTCCAGATATATTCCCCTGCAACCTAATCAAATTATTCACAAGTCTAGCCCCTAACTATGCAGACCCCACGATACACAGCCTTTCCATTACCAGTGTCTGTGCCTTAATCGTATCGAACCATCCAATGTCAATTTTCCCTTTAGAATGGCCAACAGACACAGCAAACAAAGCACGGTTGTCTCTGACACAAAGATTTCAGACAAACAACAACTTTCCCCTCTTGTCCACTTTGCCATTTCATGTTGCCCCGGGATTTTTAGTTACGTGCGAGCACACTCAGAGAGGCTGTATTTTATCACTATGGGTACACAATCTTAAGACAATAGCACTTTATGTTCAAATGATGCTTTCAAAGGAATTTGGATGTTCTTGTAATTAGGGGCCTGGAGTTGGAGCGATTTGAGCATAACTTTGAAAGACAACTGCAGATGACACAAGGGATTTCCATAATCATGGGTTGGGCAATAAGATCCCGCAGAGCCTAATCCGAAAAGGAGATAAAACACAATTGCTGATTCAAATACACATATGATTTATGTACAACCTCAAGTGCATGGCATTTGGCATACTTGACTTTAATAAGTCTGTGAAGAGGAAAATGGGACAGTTCCTCCAAAATTCAAATGGATTCCAAGTTGTCACAGGCATATGTATGTATGCCCATTACGGGCATTTAACAAATTCAGAACCAGCTGCACTGATTATCCATCCATCCATTGTCAACCACTTATCCGAAATCAGGTCGTGGGAGAAACAGAGCCTATCTCAGTCCTCATTGGGTGAAAGGCGGGGATACAGGGATATAGGTCGCCAGTCTATCACAGGGCAGAGCAGTTAGGGGAACAGTGTCTTAATCAAGGACACCTCAACACGCCTCTCTGCAGGTGCGAGGATCGAACCAGCAACCTTCCAATCACTAGACGACCGCTCTACTCATTGAGCCATGCTACTCAGGCTGCTCTGATTTTCCTTAGAATAAATCGGCTAACTCGCAATAGCACCACGAATAAGATGATGTTGGTTCACAATGAAAGAAAGAATGAACCGCAACAAAATTTAAACACAATGCCTTGATTCAGACAAGGTTTGTTTCCTTCTTTCTCAGACACAACCTATTACCCCAGTGCCCCATAGTTTTCAAATGATTATAAATGCGACTGGTGAAATAATGCACCCATTAAACAGTAACATATGATGAAGCACTTGGTCCAAAGCGTCCCTCCCATCAATGCTTTTGGCTTAGCTTTGTTTGTATATGTGAAACATTCGTCCACTGTTAACCGGCCTGTTGTTGCTTTGTGCGCAGCCTGCTGCTGGAGGCTAAAGGGTTAATGGATCAGGCGACACAGTCAAAGTTTATATTCTATATGCGGTCAATTTTCAATGACTTCTTCCCCCACATCGAAATAAACTATTTTATGTCTCCGAATATGCAGATCATTTTGCTTAATGAAAGATGCTTGACGTCTCAGATTCAATTAATATGCAAATGCAGTGAGGATTTATTTGTGACATTCTGTATGGGTGAGAGAAAACAAAAAGGCTTCTTAACAGTAACACTAATTGCTGTGGCTGATTGTCACATATCATTATTCACCCTGAATCTCCGTATACCAAAATTCATATAAAAACTCACATGTACACTTTAAGTTTGATATCACTTAATTTTGCAAGGGGCAAGCTGTTTGTCTATAAACTACATGGCACAGAGGCTTCTCTTGGCATGACATGAACTTATCTGTAACCGGTTCTAGCTTTTGCAATCTGTAAGCATCTGAAGTGAAAAAATGAGGTCTGTTGGAAAACCCATGTTACTATGGCTATATTGATGGGAGACTATGCACATATATTTGTATAACTAACTACATCAATATACATATTCTTTCATTTCCTTTTCTTTTATCAGAACAAAAAATAAATAAAAGCACATATTGTTTTTTATCCAAATCGGCATAATCACATTCAGCTTTTCTCAAGCAAAAACTGTTTTTTCTGTTTATTTCTGTCAGCTAAGCTGACACGTCTAAACATGTCTTGAAAGAGGTTCAGGTTGGAGCATATAATTCTGGTCTTTGCTGATCTTATGTAGTGATAAAGATGAAAAAACAACCTATGCTCGCAGTATTGCAATGGCTATATTAATAGCCAACTTTAGACAGATACTTTTCCCCATTTCCACACATCCTTCCAGTATTTCAGGTCCTCACAAACCCAGAGGCATGTAATTCCTCTTCATTTTTATCACTTTATCTTTGGAAAAAATAAACCTTCAATCACTGGTGTATTTATCACTTTAGGAGAAAAAAAAAGATTCACCATTATAACTTAAGCCATTAAATTCCTTCACTAGATGCAGCAACACACTGTGCTGTTTGTATCTTCCTTAAGCTGTGATGTTGCTCATGGTGTATTTAAACTGTATGGTATGCAGGATACTTTTCATACCAACTACTGTAAAGTGTGACAAACCAGACATGAGGTCTCATCATATAAGACTAAATGCTGCATTGCATTATTTTCCAATAGGTAATGCAAACTTAAAAAGGAGAGGGGGGGGACAAGGGATAAAACTGCCATACATCACCTGGCCTTTAGAAAAAACAACTGATCACTGATTCAGCACATCATACAATCTATTGAGTCAATACCTTTGAACATGAAAAATGTCAGTGAAACGATAACTCTGACAGATATAAAATGGTGCTGCGTCCAAGGTGTCCTGCCTTCAACCCATCAAACACACTCAGACCAGTGTGACATGTGAGTGGCTACTTAGTCTTAGCAAGAGAGCACATGCACTGTACAGGATATAGTACATCGGACAACCTTTCACCAGAACAACGCCATGGAGAGGAGTGATGATTTAATGCATTGCAATCTAGAAACACTTCCGGGGCCATAAAAACAACAATCAGCCTCTTTGGATTAAAAGGTCCTATCTCCTTTAACAACGACCTGAAGAAAAGATGCTGACTATCCGCTGGATGGGTAAACTGAAATGATCCACTGACATCTCCCTTAATGCTTTTAATCCTCTCGTGATATCTTTATAGCTTTTACTCTTGCTTTGTGAAGACAGGCAAACCCCGCCGCCTGGCTCAATGCTAGCTCAAAGACCACCGTTTGGACATTATCCAAGGGGTTGAATCCCTATGAAGATGGCGCTCTTTAAAAATCAGACCGGTTTTCTTTTCAGCCATCGCATCTGTTCTTGATTTCAACTTAGTGTTTTTGTGCAACTGAAGAATCCGTTGGAAGTTATTTCTCAGGTAAACTTGAAGATAAAGATGAACATCTAATGTGTTTGGTGAAGTTTAACCAGCCTCTGGTGCATTTTCCCCCTTAGTCTAGATCATTTAGGCTGGTGTGGACAATGTCATTTGAACTCTGGTTCAGACCAAACAAGCACACACACCCCCACCCCTCACCCCCCATGCTCCATCTTGATCAAGTGAATTCCGCAACCTCAGGCAATAATGCAAAATTAATAGCGGGTTGCTAGAAGAAAATGCAAAGATGCCTTTACAAAGATGCACAGATGCCGCCCCTGACCTGAGGGGTGGCATAGCTCGGTGGGTAGAGCGGTCATCTGGCCATCAAGAGGTTGCAGGTTCAATCCTTGGTCATGCAGAAGGCATGCCAAGGTATCCTTAAGCAAGACACGGAATCCCTAATGGCAGCACATGGTGGCTGTCCACTGCTCCAATTCAATAGGATTGGTCAAATGCAGAGAAATGCAAATTTATCCTTGTGGGACTGATAAGGGAACAATTTATCTGATACTATTCAATTATTTGTTGGACCCTGTCTCCCTCAACTTTTAGCAGAACATTTAGAATATTCTGCATGTTCATGAGGGTTTTTATGTTTTTTGATGCTTAGACTACATATTAATGAGGTGTAGCCAGTCAAAGCTGACCTTTAGGGGCCACCCTAGGGCTAGGTGTGCCATCCACTTCTGGGTCACCTATAGTAATTTTACTATATAAGCTCCCCACTGTCTACCAAGCTGGGTAGGTGTTACATATGGCAGGTTTGTGGGCCCATATGCGAGATAGTTTAGGAGATAGGGCAGTTGTCTGCTAATCATAGATTGGTGGATAAATCCCCAACCTCTGCAGAAAGCCTTTCAAGGTGTCCTTGAGCAAGATACTGAACCCCTAACTTTCCCTGAGCCTCACACAGCAGTTGGGCTCACTGCTCCTTTACAGTTGGATGGGTTGTATGCAGAAAACAAATGACACTGGTCCTGATTGTGTGGAAAGAAAACACTTTCACTCCATGAGAAAACAGATATAAGCAACATGAAGCAATTGTTTTTGTGGGTTTGCTTTGCTCAAAAGGATCCATTTCAGAAGAAGCTGTTATATCTGTTACCACTTAATGGACAGACTAGAGGGGGAGATGTTTTTCATGCACTGATGAACTTTTTTGCAAAGAAACATTGAAAACATGAAAGGGAAGGAGAAGGGACATATCAGACTGATGGAAAACAAAGACAGGATTCCCACGATTGTCGTCTTCTTTCACTATATATTTCATCAGGAGGCACGGGTGTCAAAACTTTAAAATCAAGAGCTCAAGAATGTGATGGAGCTTGTTGTACAAGTTGTCTACTTTATTGAGGCCCAGGCACTTAATCAGCAGGAATTCCATGCACTTCTGGAGGAATACGAGGTCAAGTACGGGGATTTTCGATACACAATGAAGTGAGATGATTATCACTTAGCCATGTGCTTGAACAACACAGTACTTTCCTTCCTTGTATCTGTGATTTTTCTTGTAAGCAAAGGGGAAGCTGAGTAAAAGCATGAGAACCCACACTGGATGTTACAGCTGAGACTCCTCACTTAACCTTAACCTCCAACTCCAAGGAAAAGGGAAGCAGCCTGGTAACATGTTCAGAGTAGTCACTGCTTTCCAGCACAAGATCAGCACTCTCTTCATACCCAACAGAGAAATGTTTTCACCTCATCTAAGAACATTTACAACTGCTAACCCTGATATACTGCAACTTTTTGTCTGTGAGGAATTTGTTAGCATATTGGAGGAAATAAGAATCTCATTTGAAATGAGATTTCAAGGTGTTGTTGGGTATAGGGAGCTTTTCAATTTAATTGAGAACCCTTTCAATGTGCTATTGTTAAGCTTTACACCTGCTCTGACAAACCTTTGTTCAGACCTTGCTGTGATACTGAGTGAAATTCTTGAGCTGCGGGTCAATGACATACTGAAAACTGAGCTCAGATCAGGCATTGCTCATTTCTGGAGCATGGCCCCAGCCTCAGATTATCTACATTTACAGCTTGATTTAAAGGGGATTTTTTATGTGCACTTACTCACAAGAGGCAACATTTTCTTTAATGAGCATTTTCAAATGAAAACATAGAAGTAGGCATGCATATGTAAATCTTGACTGTTTGACCAGGATTGCAATCACTACTTGCAAGTTTTGCATGGAAAGAGTCAAGGGACAGCTAAAACACATAAGCGCTCCAACATAATGAAAATATCTTAGTCTCGTCATACTGAGGAAATATCAGAGTTCATTCAAGCTCACGAGGTAGGAGAATGGCCTAGTAATCACAAGATTGGTGGTTCAATTCCCGGTTCCTTCAGAGAGCATGTCTAGAAGTGTCCTTGAGCACAACACTGAACCCCATGTTACTTGGGAAAACAG
The DNA here is from genome assembly GCA_900302585.1 of Regalecus glesne. NCBI lineage: Eukaryota > Metazoa > Chordata > Actinopteri > Lampriformes > Regalecidae > Regalecus > Regalecus glesne. The sequence goes on along the minus strand of OMLC01066389.1, from coordinate 9,318 downwards.
ATGAAAATTAGTCTGGTAGCTAAATCTGACATATTTAAATTTTAAATGTTCATCAAATTCACACAAATAGTATGACTAAAATGCATATTCGATCACACGGTATGGCACATCCATGGGGAACCAATATGGCTGACGTTGGTTTACAAAAGTGCAGGAGAGCACATAACAAACATCCGGGCTTGGCTCATAGTTAACATATTTTTCCCTCAAGTACATATTGTATGTACTTGAGTGGTTGTATCTTGTGGTGCTTATGGCTTTGAGAAAAGGTGGAAAGTTAAGAAAGATCTTAGTCCTGGGGGAATAAAATCATGCTTTTTACAGGTAAGACATGAGAATGTCAGTGGCTAATGGCTAGGCCCATACCTTTGTAGGCTACTTTTACTATCTCACAATATCACGTTTTCTCATCCGTCTAATAATTCCAAAACTAAGTCAGCTACAAAAATTATCAATAAATTCATAGCGACAAATATTAAACGGTTTGTATTTGCAGGTTTCCACTTGATAATGAACTACAGAAAAATGGATCTTTCCAATGTACTGAAAGGATGGAAGCCAACAAAAATGATACAATCTATAGAAAGCACTTTCTCCCGACTCTTGTTTTATTTGGCACATGACTAAACCCAGTAGAAACTGTTTTCTGCAATCAATCCACCCTATTGTACAGGAGCATTGAGCCAGTCGCAGTGCAGCACTTAATGAGCAGTAGGGGTTAAGTGTCTTGTTCAAGGACACCTCAACATGCTTTCTGTAGGGGCCAGGATAAAATCACCTATCTCAACTTCCTGTCTTTTATGATGTCCTCAGCCCTTATCACACAGTGAATGCTGTGAAGTTCTTCTAGTGATGGCAGCTCAATGCCAAAAATGTCCTGTGCTGTTTTCAAAACATGCCGCAGGATTTTTTTTTCTTAAATTTTATTCCCTTTTTTCCCATCCGAATTCCCCGAGTTGCCTATGGCTGTTGCTTTTTGATACCCCTTTAGAACTTCGACAGGAAGGAGGAAGTGGTAGCATTTGTCTCCCCTAAGTCACATGACAACTGGCCCTCACAATTTCCCACATCACGGTCTTGTGGGGAAAGCACAGTGCTTGGCCATCGGAGGAGAATGAACCAGAGTACTTTCCCGTCACTTGACCGCGAGTGCCCGGACAACCCTGAAGAGGACACTAGCAAACCTAGAATACTTTATCCAACCTAACCCCTACACCCCTTTGAGGCTTAGCCAATTATGACCCACTAACTGTGGACCTCTGGCTGTGGTTGGAAACCGCATAGCTGGGATTCAAACACCCAATTGAATGACACAGAGATGCACTGAACATCATCTTAACCCCCTATGCCACTGGAGGCCCCTTTTTTGTCAGCTTTGGTGCAGCTGCTGTACCAGGTTGTCAATGTGTTCTGTTAGCATGCTCTCAGTGGTGCATCTATAAAAGTTGAAAAGCAGCTGTTGTGGGAGGTTGACTAATGTTAGCCCCCTCATAAAATAAAGACATCATCAGGCTTTATCCACCACTGCTGAGGTGGTGTCAGCCCAGGAGAGATCTTCTATGATGGTATTAGTCTAGGTCACCTGGGACAGTGTCTTTGATATAGGTGAGTACCAGTCATTCAAGGCATTTTGAAATGACAAGGGTGAGAGCGACTGGTTCATAGTCATTTGGAAAGGTTACCATAGATTTTTGGGAATGAGGACGATGGTGCTGGAATTGAGACAAGGAGGGATTGTGCATAAGGATAGAGAGGTTAAAAATGTGTGTGCACACCTCTGCTAGCTATTCAGCACAACCCTGGAGTACACACCCTGGTATACTGCCTGGCCCAGCCGCTTTCCATGTGTTAATGGTGAAGAGTGTGTAGAACAAGGGTATTTTTTTTCTTTTTTGGGGGTGAGACCTCGGTGGTCTGTTGTACAAGGGTCTATGGGTCTTTCAACAGTTTGAAACTTGCAAGAAGTCAGTTATTGTCTTTGTCAAACTGAGTAAAGAAGTTCAGTTGTTAAGCAAGATCGGCAGTGTTTCTAGCTGGCATATCCAGTGTGGTATTTTTACTTTTGTAAACTGTGATGGTTTGGATGCCTTGTCACATCTCCTTGAGTTGGAGCTGCAGTTGAAGTCCTCCTCATTTGTGTAAATATGCATGTGAGGGATTACAGGGCCACAATCTGTTTACACTGTAAGTTATAGGTCACTTAACAAACATAAACGTGAACAACTTACTAAAAAGATTGGATATGAGCAAAAAGTTAGACCTACAATGCAAAAATATAGCCTTTGTAGTACTATTTTATATTGTAGTAGTTTTCAAGGCGTTAGCTTGCTTGTTTGCAAGCTGGTGAGACAAACCTAAATGAGGGAAGGAATGGAATTGTATGGGGTGGAAGTACATCTTAATGAAGGTTTAGAATGTGAATAGCCTAATTCAGCAACTAAGCTAATTCTCATAATTTTGTCATGAACAGTTAGGGTTCAGTGTTTTGCTCAAGGAAACTTTGACACACTTTCTGAAGTAACTGGGATTGAACCACCTATTTAGCACTTAGAAGACGACCACCCCACCTCCTGAGCAATGCCACCCCTGATTGTGATGATAGGCCCAAAAGTGAGAAAATTTGGGAGCTTGAATGTTTTCATATGGAATTTCACAAAAGTTTACAAATAGAAGAAAGCTCAATAACTCTCTATTGCTGTATGTTCAAGTTTTACTTCGGGTTCAAGTAGATAACCCTTAACATCAAAGGCTTAAGACTTAGAAAACAGAGAGGGACTATCTTTAATATGTTTGGCAGTAAATGGCAGACCACTGGACCAGGATTTAATCTGATGTTGTACCTAAGAAACAAACAGCAAATTAGAATTTCTTTGCCCTAGAAAATCTTTCCTTTAGTTTTTTAAAAACTGAACCAATGTGTTTTGAAACTGTGCTTTTATATTTGATCCCCTAAACTGATGTGATCAAATTAAGCCACAGACACAGATCTAGATAAAAGGAAAAAAAAGTATAGCTCTCCGTGAAGAGATTCGAGCTTCAAGAGTTTTATTGTCATTGTGCAAGCAGATTGAAATTGCAATTGTGTCAGCCTCAAACGGTGCATACAGAGAATAAAAAGATGGAAGAGATAAGAAATGTGAAATGTCAGCAATAAAAAGTACAGAGTCTAAACAATAAATACGAAATATAAGCAATATAAAGTACAAAATACAATCTGTTGTGGTATTGTTTTTGAGTTTAAATGGTGTTCAGTACAGTCCATAAGAGAGAGGCCCATGCCAACCTTTAAACGTTCTTGGGGATTGTAGGAAATTTTCACTTTCATTTCAACTACTGTTATCTTACAAGTAAGATAACAGTAGTTAATATTAGTTATAAGAAGAGGCACCAGTGAAAGGAGCACAAATTTGCTTATTCCTGCGCACCACCACTAAACTCAGAGAGGAGTGATAGATGTCATCATGGATAGAGATTTTTGGAGGGATGGTAGGGATGTGTCCTTATCAACTTTCAGGAAAGCTGAAAAATCCCTACCAACAATTCGACCTGTAATTCCATTGGGCGCTATCGCACTGAGCAGGAGAGGGTTAATGGTCTGTACCGTCTGTAACATTTGAACTCATTGCAGGGTGACAAGAAGGGCATCTGGCCTTAATTCTCAACCCTCAGCTCAAGTCCATGTCCACCTCCACAATATGGGGGACTAATTGTGACATAAAATGAACTTCTCAGAAATATTCAGAATGCGGGGGCCGCAGTAACTCAGTGGTTAGCACTTCAGGGACCAACGAGCCAGAAGCAGCGGGCTCGATTCTACTGTGGGGCATCAGGAAGGGCATCCAAGCCCAAATCCCTCAAGCTCCATCTAAGTCCCTGTCCATCCCCCATAATGAGGGGACTAATTTTGACCCGTAAAAACGGGTCTGTGGTAGCATTTATAATGTGGGGACTAATCGTGGCATATAAATACAGACATTTTAGAATAGAATAGAACTAAGACCTTTCAATGTATTGATTTAAGTGATCTCTCCATCAGATCTCCACTGCAATGTCTTATCAATGCGAACCATATCATAATATTTTATATTCTTCTCTCATACACGTTACACCCCACCTATGTGTCCCTGCCAACTTTCAAGCCAAACCTACACCTTTGAATGGCACTGATTTACATCAGAAGAATAAGGTTATAGTACCAGTATTTGGATTTCTCACAACCCTATCTGAGTTAGGCTGGGCAAAATCTCATACTCATAAATATAGCACTTGTCAGCAAAATTACTGTACTGCACAGTTTATGAGTAATACTCCATAGGTCAGACATATTCATGTCCAAAGCTTAACAAGACTTTACAAAGTCTTGAGTAAACGTATTGGTTGTGTCTGAATCTGTCAGTGTTTGTGTGTACTCGATGTCTGTTTGCATGCCGACCTAGCCTCAGATTGTTGTTTGAGGATGTAATTGCTCTGCTCCTCTCCTCCTCGGAGTGGCCCAGGATGGATCTGCGCGGGCTGTTTAGCAGTCAATGGCCGGTGCAGATTGTAAACAGATCTCACATGAATTGCGGGTTTAGCGGTTTTGTGAGTCTCCAAACAAGGTTCCACCGATAACACCATTCTCTCCCTGACAAAATCAGCCACTTTGCTGCGAGGATGTGATTTGAGAGGTGCCAGTCAATGTGACTGACAGTATTAATCCCCCCCAGGAGCAAATAGGAAGAGAAAGCAAACCATGCCCTTATAGAAAACATGTCCCCGTTTAAATCCTACTTTGTATGAATATTTCCCCCATCTAATTGCACAGTTAAGTGCAGCGGTGATGGGGGTTTTTTAGAGGTCAAAGGGAAATTAAATCACATAGAAAAACGTTTGTTTTCCTGAGATAAATGACCATGAAACCAAGGACACAATGCAATATGAGAATGGGAGGACGATTAAAGTAGTTCTTCACATTATTGGGAATGAATAAACGTAATCACATGTGTGGCTGTCATAGGCAGCATGCACAGCAGTGATAATGAGACAACTATCCATGGATACTTTTACCCCTCATAAAAAGCACAGTGCAGTTTTAAATGCAAGTGTTTCCATGACTTTCCTTCCATACTCATCCTTGACTTGTATGCCACTATTCTGATTAAGACCTCAGACAACTGCACAGCTCTGACACACAAAGCACACAGTGGCTTCTGAATTAAATATTAAGCTTTGTCGGCCAGTAGGAAAAGCAAGTCATCCAGCATTAAGCACACATATTAATTTTCAAAGAACCAGCAGTAATGGGAACATCTTGGAGACAGTGATACTAACTTACCCCAACTGACGAGAAATCCATATTAAATATTATGCTAAAACATATTAATTCAAAAAACTTGTTTTCTATGTTTTACGGTTTGTGTCCTCTGAACAAAATGCATTAATCCGTGAAAACATTTAACATGAAGTCATGAGCCAGCCCATGTCTAAAGACAAAACCACTGACAAGAGCATTTCAATTTCATGGACAGTACTGTGGGAGTTGTGATAAGGCTGATTCCAAAAGCAGTGGATGCATTGTAGATTTATGGAGAGTCCACAGGGCAAATTGCAAGACAGTCAGTTTACATTGTTTATGTGGCGAGAGAAAAGTTCAAAAAAGAAAATGTAAATAAAGAAAATTACGATTACACAGGACGATTGTGCGACTTTGATAGCTAGCGATACCATTTACATTGTTTCTAATTTCAGATAGATTTTGGTGAGAAATAGGGCATCTTCACGAACAGAAAAGAGCTGCTCCTTAATTGAAATTTTCGATTCAAAATCACATTTGCAGTCTAGTTCTCATGGTGAGATACGGTGAACAGCTGGCAAACACTGAGATTTACACAGCCAGGGCTTGGCTTAAGATCTAACTCCGCTCATGGGCAACTCTTACCACATACACTGACTGCGGTTTGTGCTTTTGTGTATGCTCATCACTTGCTAACTATTTCCAGAGAAGACATGAAAACCACACAGAGGGCAAGTCTGAATAAAGGCAATTTGCGAAAAAAATACTCAAATCTGGCCAAAATATCAGCTCAAAAGAACAATGACAGAAAAACAACACCTATGGGATGTTGGGCCACCAGATCATATCCAGGCAGCTTAAAGTCTGTCTAGCCAACAAAGAAAACCTTTTGGTTCATTTGAGACATGAGTTGGCCAGTGATTAAGAAACAACATTATTGAGAAAGAAGGACAAAGTTTCGTATTCTTTTTTACCTGTTTTCCCCCTCAACAAACGATGTGAAAATGGTCCATTATAGTGAGGAACAAAGAGGACAGGCCCCGTCCTAGAGCCAACCCCTCAATGATGCCCTGGTGACTCGGCCAGCCACTCTCCCAAGGCCTACTCCTTGATTAAATGCATAATCCACTACTCCCCATCCCCAATGATTTAGTGTGCCTTTAAATCAGCTTGCGCACACATAAAAACCTCAAATAAAAATCACCAAGAAAAACCATTGCACTCTAACTGTTCTATTAAAATGATACCCTGCCCAGCCTTTCTTCTCTGCAATACCGTTTATTCCACATGAATGCATATCTTCATTTTTTTTCATAGGTATGCATATAAAATATTTAAAGTTTAAAATGTCACCGTTGAAACATCAAATGCGGGAGTCTCTCATTAATCAGCCAGGATGGAGGCTCTCTTTTAAGGTTATAACCCTTTGAAAGAGCAAAAATTACATTTTTGACCTTGAAGATGAGACAAACTCATAAAGGTAAAATAATTTGCAGTTTAAAGGGGAAAGAGATATGGGATACCTTAGCCAGCGGTACTCTGGGTTGTTGGGAGGGGGAGGACCAAACAACTCTCATTTTCATATTTACATCCAAGCTGTTGAGATTAATTTAAAATCACATCAAGAAAAAAGAAACAAAACTCAGAGAAAACATCAAAAGGGGGCAACTGTGGAACTTCCAAATCCACAGGGCCCTTTGCTATCTTCACAGTGGGAAACGCAGACTTTTTTCTTAGAGTTTTATTAAATGGTGCATGACATTTTCATTACTCAAGGAAATTAAATTGACTAATTTTCTTACAAGCCCAGTACGTCTGCTATTTTAGGGAGGTGCAGAAAGAACAGAGCAATTGTTTCAACACCTACACAAAAGAAATGCAAACGCCAATCTGCCCACAGAAGACAGTCTAACAGGGACTTCAAAGCCAAAAAGGAAAAACCTGTTCTTTTGTAAGGCGATATAGCCCTGTGATCTTTTTCTTAAACTGCATTTTGATCTTCCACCTGCCTGCTGTTCCTACTCCCATATCATCTAGAACAACAAAACAGTACATTTGCAGCACAGACAGGAAGATCCCTGATTCTCAGGTGGCGTAGCACATCTTTGGTGTATCTGAAACCAATGATCGCATGCAATGTTACCATTCCCTTACTATCACTTAAATAGAACCTTTAATCAATGATACCCTTCAAAGATGCAATCAGACTACGTGACCAACGGGGCTACAAAACCCAGCCTCTTCAGTGTCTCAATTTCCCAAAGGTACATGAGGATAACATTAAATTTGACACGCATAGCTACTTGAAGCTGATAGTCCACAAAGAAAATAAAGATCTGCTAAATGACAGATTTCAAAGATCCATCTACTTTTTCTTGATATCAGTTGCATCATTTAATCCACCCGCCTGTAGGCACTAAGGAGGGACCATCGGGCAGTTATTAGTTAATCACTCGAATACACTCATGCGGAGTAGCTTAAAGAAGGTCACAAAAACATCTCGATACACAAAATACGATTAAAGGTACGACCTCACCAGGGTTATTTGATTTTTGTTAAAAAATTAAAAAAAACTAAAATAAAAAACTTAAAGGTTCATTTAGAGTTGCTGTGAGCATTTTGGAAGAGAATGTGGAGCCTGGCCATACCTCGCCATCAGCTCCTCCTCTAGAGATGAAAGGGCTGATTACCTCCACCTCTCAGGGGTGTAAGCCACATGGCTGACAACATCATTGGAAAATAGACTGCCAAGCTCCTTTGGGCCCTATAACAGCTTCCACTTAATGTAGGGTGGGGGAGATTCACACTAAAAAGAAGGTGACACTACAGTCATACGCTCAAATCATCAAATTCATTATGAAGAGAAAAAAACATCACCCTATTTTATTTTATTTAATTTTTGCTGTGTGTTGGAGAGTAATTACATAGTGGGGAAAAAAACCTTGTTTAAGCATGTTGTAGAAAATGAACTTGCTGGTGTGGTGGGAGTTTGACAGCACCGGAGTTAAAAGTCCCAGGCCTCGTCCCAATAAAGCAGATGGTTGTTAGATACTAATGACAAGATGAGTTTCGCTGTTTAATGCTCCACAGTCCACATCTGGAGGAGGTCTCACCATACAACCCTGCCAGTAAATCATCAATGGAAAAGATTTCTACAACATTTGCTGTTGTTTATTTTTATTGTTGTTGTTGCTGCTGCTGTCGATGATTCACAATCCAGTTTACAGCTTCCACCGTGCACCCTAGTTGCCCACTACAGTGCCTTTAGTGTCACAAAGCACCTCATGAGGCAACTTTGATGAACACAAACAAGAGTTTAGACTTCTAGGTGACATTGGTTGGACAAAACTTCCTGTTTAACCCTCACAGAGATGGTGCCAGTACATACAGAGAAGGATTTAAAGCTTGAAATAAGCTCCAAGCCCAAGCAAAAGACGTTAAGGGCATATCGATTTCATATTGGAAGATAAAGTTTCGGGGTGTTTAGATAAAAGGAAGTCATTTCCTAAGTGAATCCCCTCTAATGTCATGAATTAAGGGGGACCCTCTGCGTGACCTCTTTCTCTCGTCAACAGCCACCACAATTTAGTGGCTGCGTGAACTCTATCTCAAAGGTCACAGAATTAACTTAAAATTACTTACAATGCTATTAAAACACTGAGCTCTTTTGTTGTGGCTGTAAATTAATTCAAAACCGCAGCGTTTTGAAATATTAGAGACATGCAGAGGGAGGGGATAAGAAATATAATAGGAGAAGCCCAGCTTTTCTACGTGCTTTTGGCTTGGCAAACACATGTCTTGAATGATGAGAAAAAGAAATTAGGCTTAACAGAAAACATATGGTATTCCACTGGAGAGGAAGCCTTTTTAAGAGGATCATAGCTGTGTAATAAATGGAGACAGGAAAAGGGCACGTGTGGTGGTTTGGGTGTGGGTGAAGCGTTTTTCTGAAGCCAGATATACCCCCATTTCTTTTCCTTTTTTTATAAAAAGGAAGTGTTGTTTCACCACTTGACCTCCCTGGAACAGGGCACTTTGAGGCAAAG
>OMLC01066387.1:0-15259 GCA_900302585.1 Regalecus glesne | reverse complement strand
TTTGATTTGGAATTTTCAGGATAAATGAAACAAGTTTCAAATTAAATGCATTAAATATATAAAATGGTTTATTTTTTTTTATTTCAGTTCTATTTATATGACACAATTAGTCCCCACATTGTGGGAGTAGACATGGAGTTATGTGGAGCTTGGGGGTCTTAATCCCTCAAGGTCCATCTAAGTCCATGTCTGAATTTTTAAATAAAGAATATAAATATTGGCATCTGTATTGGCCAATGGGTTTTCAGTGCGTCCCCACTGTCTACATCTTTTTCCCTGACAATCTGTGTCATTTGTCTAGTTGTGTGTGTTTGTATGTGTGTGTGTGTGTGTGTGTTTTCAAAACAAAAATGATCTTGATTTATTCGATATGTGTTCTTCAGGTCTCCCCCCTACCCCAGTCCAGCTCTTGTACCCAGTCTCTAGGTTCAGCAGTGTTAAATCTCTTCAGCACCTTTGTCGTTTCTGCATCCGCCAGCTGGTCCGCATTGACCACATACAGGAGTTACCCCTGCCCACGTATGTTTACACACACACACACACACACACTCACACACACACGCAGTTCCAGCATACAGAAAAACGCACATTTGGCACACAGATATACAGCTTGTCCACAATGACCACTTCCAAGTGACACATCTGCCCATGTACATAGAATAACACACAAAATTATATTATATATGCATAGAACTGTATGAATCATTGGGTTGGTTAAATGAGATGCAAATTACAAAGAAGGTGATTCAGTTCATCTGGATGTAAAGTTTTATTGAGAGAAACATTTTGTAGCTCACACAGGTGAAATCTTCAGTCTGAGCTTACTGCAGGCATCCTCAACCCTCATAATCAATACAGTTGCATGCCAACCAAAACCAAGGATGGTTTCATATGCAAGTTTGTTATTGACTGCACATTCAGTGGACATGTGTACTATTCACAGAGGATTGGGGAAGGTTTGCAATCATAGCATTGTAAGATGATAACAGATTGACTCCTAAGTCAAAATAGTTGTATCGGGTCATCTGGACATAGGTTTAAAACAAAACAGAAGTACGTTTCAAAAAAGATCGACTCCTACCCCCCCTTTAAAGGTTGTCATTCCCTCTACATATGTGGCCTCCTTGACACCCAACTGTTCCTTCCTATAAAGGATGTGCACATCCTTATTCTTGAAAACGTGGCCACTGGCCTGTTGACTTGTATAGACTGCAGAGTCCTGGTCTGACGTATTGGCTCTTCTGAGTTGTGCCATCCTCTTGGCCAGTGACTGTTTCCCTGATCTACAAGTCACAGCAATCCTCCTGGCACTTAACAGCATACACTATATTACTCGAGGAGGCCATCTATGTAAAGAGGGAATGACCATCCTTGAACAAAGGGTGGTGGTGGTGGTGGTGTGTGGCGGAGGTTAAGAGCACATATGTAATATTCTTACAATGCTGTGATTGGGACTATTCCCCAGTCCTCTGAATAATACACATTACCACTGAATGTACAGTCAACGGCCAACTTGCATATGAAGCCATCCTTTGTTTTGGTTGGCATCCAACTGTATTGTTTATAAAGGTGGCAATGCCTGCAGTTAGCTCAGACTGAAGATGTCACCTGTATGAGTGATGAAACATTTCTCAATAAAACTTAATGTCCAGAAGAATTGATTCACCTTTTTGCGATTCTCCTACTTGTATTATTTGGTATGCATCAAGATGAGATAGAAATTAGTTATAATGTGACATTTCTGTTTATTTAAACTTTTGTTTCCACTTTGGATTGTAAAATCACCTATGTGCTTTTATTTTCACCTGCTTTCTTTTCTCTCCTTTCCTGACTGCCTCGGTCTTGGTTGCTCTACTTTCTCACTCTATTTTGGTGTTGCCCATCAAACTTTTCCCCCCTCATTTATCTCTGTTCCTTTCTATCTATCAATTCTCTTTGTCTCTCTCCAGTCCTCTGATTGTCTACTTGAGGAAGTTCTATTACTATGACCCTGAGGAAGAGATGTACCTTTCAATAAGGGAGAGGGGGCAAGACCAGAGCTCCCAGCCAGGGGTGGAATCTCAAACGTAACACTGGAGCCCAATAGGATGAAGTGAGTTGGCAGTTGGCTCGTCAAAATTTTACTACAGAATGAATTTACATTTATAATGTATCATACTACAGTCAAGCAAAATGCAGAATTGATCATCAGGAGACTTTCTTACTTCTATGTGACATGGGGATATAGCACCTCCACATTGGCGTGAAATACCTCAGTAGGTAGAGTGGTCTACTGTCAGTTGGAATGTTGCAGGTTCGATCCCCAGTCCTGCAGAAAGCATGTCGAAGTGTCCTTTAGCAAGAGACTGAACCCTTAACTGCCCTCCATGCGACACATGGTGGCTGCTCACTGCTCCTATACAAAAGGATGGGTTAAATGCAGAGAATTGCAAATTTCCCCTTGTCGGACTGATAAGGGAATAATAAAGAAAAAACTGTATCTTCACTATTTTATTATCTATGTATCATCCATTGTCAATTGCCTATCTGAATTTGGGTCAGCTGAAGCTTATTCCAATGCATATTGGCCGAAAGGTGGGGAACCACTGGACAGGTCGCCATTCTATCGCAGGGCTTGAGTAGCTAGAGGTTCAATGTCTTGCCCAAGGAAATTTCAACCCACTTTCTGTAGGGGCCAGGAATCAGACCATGAATCTTCCAATTACTAGATGACCTACCTCCATCGCTTTATTATTATTATTATTATTATTATTATTATTATCATTATTATCATTATCCATCCATCCATGATCAACCGTTTATCAAAATCGGGTCATGGGGCAACTGGAGCCTATCTCAGTTCTCGTTCGGCAAAAGATGGGGTACACTCTGTATAGGTTGCTCATCTATCACAGACCAGAGCAGTTAGGGGAATAGTGTCTGTCTCAAGGACACCTTGATACGCTTCTCTGCAGGTATGGGGATCGAACCTGCAACTTTCCAATTGCCAGGCGACCACTCTACCCACCGAGTCATGCCACCTCTTATTATTATTATTGTTATTATTAGTACTAATCATTGTAGTAGTAGGCCAAGCTTAAGGCCACCATTACACGATCAGTCCCTACCGCTGTGTAGTATCGATGCTGTTCCAACAAATGCCATGTCTTTGGAAAATAAAAAAACAGGTTTGAGATGAGCTCATGTTTTTTTATTGTATTTATTTATTTTCCATATACTGTATAAACTGGTTATGTTTCCTAAGTATGTGAATACTGTGATTTTATTGTCTGTTTTTTACTTAATGTAATGAACATAAATCAAAAACCTTTTGCGATATTAAGTTGGATTAGTTGATGTTGGTATTGGGTAGTTCAAAGTGAATGTCTATTCATCTTTTAGGCGACTGACCGAAGTTATTTTTACCTAAATAGGTTAATGTAAAACTCACTGTTCCTGTTTTCCTTTTTTAACAGGATTTTTTTTTCTCTACCTGACCAGCTGACCTGAGGACTGACAGATGTGTGATTGGATACAATTCCCCGACCCAACACAAACCGCTGGCTGTCTGCTCACTGAGCCTGGCGGAGTTTCAGATGATCCACCCTCTTTGAGCTCTTTAATTTGCTCACTGGGAGAAGGGGAGGGGCAGGGGATGTGGAGACTCCGCCTCCTTTGTATGTTATTGGCAATCAGCCAAACAAGCGAAAGGACCGACTGTTAGCAACAGTGCTAATTTGCAAAGACAGCTAGGACAACCTTCCCACAAATTCACAGTTGTGAAAGACTGTCGCCTCTAAAATTCCCCATCCTTAAAAATTGAAATAGAAAATAACAAATTGCTTTGACACTTCGCTTCACGGTTTAGTTGTCTACCAGCATCGTGTTTATCCCGTTCATTAACTGGGATTCTTTTTTATTACCAGGCTTTAATACTAAGGTGACCTTTATGGCCAAGTGAAACTTTTGGGAGATGAAGTGATGGAGGCATTGACAAGTGTTAGTACTGTGTTTAAATTAACTTTAACACAATGCCAATTTAGTGTTATAATAATTCCATACTATTCCTCAGGTTAAAGGTTAATTACACTGAAACAAAGTATTTCAAAAGCAAAGTCTTCATATGATGGTCATTGATTGAAACACACCATCCTCTAACCTGATTGACTTAAAGATGTCCTCCAACTTTTACAAGGTAAAAATCTTTTTGTTGGGTAAACCATCTACTTTTGGCTGCTTCCATTAGGGGTTGCCACTGGAAACCATCAGTCTCCATCTCTTCCTTTCCTCTCAAATCTTAATTAATTGCACTTAAGAAAATGGTAATTTATAGATAACAAAAACCGATGTCAGTAGATATATCTTGGAAATCACAAGCAGCGATGAAGAGGATTCAAGTGTGGATATTTCAGAATAGAATTAGTAACTTGAACTCCATTACAGTCTTAATTTGGAAAATGTGTTGTTAAAGAGTCAGTGGAAAATATGACGTTGTTTTCACTATTTAATTGAAGACAATAACAACAAAAGAGTAAAAATGATTCATCCTGGATTAGTCACATGATGCCCCATTCGTCATCTTCAGTGTTGTGGGCCATCCTAGTTGCATGTAGGTTGTTTGCTCCTTAGTGTTTTCATCAGCCAATGAGCAATGTGTGTAGCTCTTGACCATTATGGTATTGTAAAAGGTACCAAAAACAAAAAATGGGATTTCAGAAGTGACAGGGGATTCTAGAGGTGACCAATGTTTCATAGCCGTCGTGACGGTTACAGCATTATTACAAAAAAAGCCAGAAAAAAGACGCGACAGAAAATATTCTGCAACATTACCTTGATGAATGATGCTTCAAAAACTTGATGTTTCACCAGAACATCTAAGTTACTGAACTTGGGTTAAAACAAGAAAACAAGGCAAAAAGAGAAACAATTAAGAACAATGAGTGATTGGGAGGTTCCTTACAGGAAAGATGTACACTGACCACTGAGATACTGCAACTCCTCTTGAGAACTTGGGACCTCACACCCAGCAGAACCTCCAAGATGCCTGGCATATAGGATGGGGGACAAAGGCTGAGGGCGGGGTGTCAGAATTTACGATGGAGGAGTCATGTCAGAAAAAACAGACCTTGGGCTGCACACACCGTATCTAGAATCATCAAACAGTGAGAAAAGACTGAACTACAAAGCTACAGGACTGGATTTGTTGAAATTTCTTCCATGTCAGTTTGAATCAAAAGCCCTCATGACCTGCAACATCTACACTGGCTGTATGGACTGACTAAAATGTGTGTGTGTGTGTGTGTGTGTGTGTGTGAGAGAGAGAGAGAGAGCTAGAGACATTTTCTGTCCCCAAACGCACGTTTCTGTATATATTTGTATGTGTGTAAATATTGTATGATGGATATATTTGTAGCAGACCAGAGTTACTTGGTGGCGAAGTTTCATTGGCATAATGAGTGTGTGTGCGCGTGTCTGTGTGTGTGTGTGTGTGTGTGGGGGGGGGTGTTTGACATCACTGAGGTATTGTTGGTTTCAAGCTGAACTGGAACCCTCTTGCTAGATGTATTTTACAGGACAGAATTGCATTGTCAGAACAAATAAAGATTAAAAAGATGTTGGTGGAAATAAATGAAGATGATCTGTCTTTCTGTAATAACGTAAATGTATAGACAGCTGAACTATTACATATCCTACTAGTATGAGATGCCTTTAATGATGGTGATCCAAATTGAAGTATACTCATTTGGTTAAGAATAAGAATTTTTAAAAAGTTGTATCTGTTGACCTGGATACAGTGCTTGGATTTGATTAGATTGCTTATTCCACGAAGGGCAGTGGAATTTGTTCTCAGTATACCATGTTAAACTTTAACACAATAGACTAAGGGGCAACCGTAAACACTCCACATATCATGAACAACACAATCCTATATCAGAAACAAACATATGGTCAGTAATCTAAGATATGACACAGGTGGTAATCGGATTGTAAAGACAGTAAGGTTGCATGTTACTTATTAAGAATTCTTATGACATGAGGAAAGAAGCCATTCCTCAGCCTACTGGTGTGTGTTTTGGGAGTCCACTATCTCCTTGATGAGGGCACCAGGGAGAACAGGGTATTGTTGGGGTGTGCTGAATCCATAATGTCTTTTTAACACCGGTGGGGGTGTGGCTAGTCCGGACACAGGCATATGGCACTCCCATGGTGAGCATCAGTGGAAATGAGGTGCAGCTGTCCACTTTCACCACCTGGAGGCGATCTGTGAGAAAGTTCAGCATCCAGTCACACAGTGATGAGTTGAGGGTCCAGGTCCTTGAGCTTATTGGCGAGCTTGGAGGGCAGGGCGCTACAGGGTTAAATGCTGAGCTGTAGTCCACAAACAACATCCTCAGATAGGTGTCCCTCCCTTTCAGGTGGGAGAGGGTTGTGTGTAGGATGTGGGTGATGGGATACTCTGGCTCTCTTTGGACGGTATGCAAATAGCAGGGGGTCATTGGTGGAGAGGAGCATGGGGTGAATGAGGGATTTAACCAGCTTCTCAAAACACTTGCTGGCTATGGGGTTGAGGGTAATAGAGTGCCAGTCATTGAGAGATGTCACTTTTTGCTTTTTTGGGGATTAATGGTAAGCGGAACTTTGCTGGTTGCTATTTTTCATATTAATTCATGTCTAACAGTGAGTGGAAACCAAGCTCTTCTTCTCTCAGTTGCTAGCAGTACTCACTCTAAATCTTCAATTACCATGTAACCAAACCCTGCTAGGAGTAGTCTGCTATGTTATTCTCAAATTTCCATCATTTCATGTGTTTTATTCTATTTCAGATAATACTGAATGAGCAGATATATATTACTGCCTTATACACTAACCCCTCTCCTTACACCAGGGTAGACTTGAAGGCCTACTGGATCCTAGAAACCTATGCATATCTGAATGCAGAGGTGGAATCTGATGGAACTGTGTGGCAGCTTCGCACAAAGGATCGGTTTTTGTTGATGACCAAAGTAATGCATGAGCAAAAAGAAAAGGAGGTGAGGCGAGAAAAGGATGAGACCACTAAAACCGATAGTTTTACAATAATGGAGAATTAGTTTTTTGCCATTGCACATGTAATTCACAATCAATAGTATTGTTCATATATTCTAGTTCTCTGTTAAAGCTTAGTTTGATTAGTTTGTCAGTATGACAGTTTCACCTTGTAGAAAGCCTATGAATAGAAAAAAAACAAAAACATTGCAAATACAGTATGCCCATGTTTGGCTCCAATGCCATTTATGGAGTAAGTAGTAGTAGTGGTTGTAAGAAGTAGATCGTACAACATTGGACTACCTGTGCAAAATAGCCGAGGTTATCAGCTGAAAATGATAAGGTCATTATTCCTACTGTGGTATTCTAAAGGGATTTTGAAATATCTTCCACCACTGTTCCTCCTTTGGTAAGTTCTCTCCAAGCGGTAATAAAACTTGAAAAATGCAAAACAAAACGGTTTATTTTTTATTTTTATAGGCTACTGGGGCAGCATGGCTCAGTGGGTAAAGTGGTCATATGGTGATCAGAAGGTTACAGGTTCAATCCCAACACCTGCAGAGAGGCATGTCAAAGTGTCCTTGAGGAAGACACTTTTCCTCTAATTGCTATACCCTGTGATGGACTGGCAACCTTTCCAGGGTGTAGAACCTGCCGTTTGCTAAATGAGAACTGAGATAAACTCCAGTTCCCTTGCCACCTGACTTAGGATAAACGTTTAACCATGGATGGATAGACAGAGCTAATGCAGCAATAAGAAATGTACCTTTACATAATGTAAATTGTCAAGGGTGCACTTTTAAAATTTGATTTCCTCCTTAATCATAGGGGAAAATGGGATCACATCGCGCTCAGAGCCTCACGTCCTAAACCAAAGAGTGACGGTGCACCACGGCCAGTGATTTTACGAGTGCTGTATCAGAGGGACAGGGCCGTTCTACTTTGCAAAAGCCAGGGAGATGGGCGATTCACTGCAACATGATGGCAGACAGGTGCATATCTTTCCTGACTTCACGGCCACCCAATCTGAGAAACACGAGGAATTTACTGATGTCAAATGGCAGCATCCAGTGATTCCAGGAAGCCCTGCCAAGGTGAATAACAGCGTTGCTTCTAATGACCGTGCAGATGTGTTATAACTCGTGAAGGTAGGCTGATGTGGCCCCAGGTTTGACAGCAGAGTCAATTCAAATGGGGGAAATGTTGACTCTTTGCGTCCTCTGTTCACGAATTGGCCCCCGTCCTTTCTTGCTCTTGCTTACTCAGGCCATTTAATATTCTTGTTTAATGGGGCCGCTGCTTCAGCCTATTAGATATCTCAGCCTTATAATAGGATTTGTTTTAGTATTCCCTCATGACTATTTGTGTTATTACTATCGCCTATTGAAGCTTATAGCTTCTTGAATTTCTGGAAGATACCAAAATGTACATAGCTGCAGCTTGTTTGGGAGCTCTTTCTGGCTTTTGTTTGTGCTTGTATTTTCTAAACGCTGTTTTTGTTGTATATTTTGTTTTTTTTTTCTTTAATCTTTCTTTTGCACGGCTGTCTTTGTCCCGCTCCCACTACGTTGTCTTACATAATACCCCTTAAATACCCCAAAATACTTACATTTACCCTCTTTTATTTACTCTTTTTTGCAACATTGACTCATAGCAACTAAAGGTTTTCTCACCCCAGGGAGGGGACCTCTCTATTGTGAGCTGGAATGTAAAGGGCTTGAATTCACCACTCAAGTGCAAAAAGATTTTGAACAATTTATAAAAGGCAATGGTTGCCTTTTTCCAAGAAACCCATTTGGGAGCTTTGGAGCACACAAAATTAAGCTATAAATGGGTTAGACAAGTAAATCATTCTATTTTTTTCTTGCAGATCAAGGGGGCAGCTATTATAATTCATAAAGCAGTCCCATTTAAAGCGCTACAGACTGTTGCAGATCCTAACAGACACTTTGTTTTTGTTTCAGGCACTTTATTTAACATGCCAGTAGTTTTTGCCAGTATATGGGATAACGACAGATTCTTTCAGAAGCTTTTTTTCAGCAATTCCCGACCTTCAATCCTAATATGTCATATTAGGTGGTGACTTCAATTGTTATTTAAATACTTCTCTGGACTGGTCTTCTACTAGAGCTATTCATGACTGAAAATCAGTTCATGTAATCAATTATTTTATTGGAGGATTATGGCATCAGTGATCCTTGGTGGTTTCTGTATCCTCAAGCTAAAACATTTTCTTTTTTTCTCTCCAGTAAATCACTCTTTCTCTTGTATTGAAATTTTTCTTTTAGATGACAGACTACTTTCTAATACACGTCCAGTGTCTTACAATCCTATTGTAATCACTGACCATGCTCCAGTATCTTTAGTGCTATCTTTTCCAGAGAAACTCAACTCCAGCATCCCCTGGCGCTTCAACTCACTCTTGCTTTCAGATGAGGCATTTGTTAACTTTATATCAGTCCAGATCGACATCTTTGTAATCAACTAATATTTCTGCAGGAGTTTCCTCCTCACTTATTTCGGAGACTTTCAAAGCTTTCAATGGGGGACAAATTATAGGCTTTTGTGGATTCCAGGGGAAACGGCACAGAGAGCGTCAAGGTCGGCTTCTCGCTGAAATAATCCAGCTCGATGATGACTATGCATCTAGCCCAACACCAGAGACATTTAAAAGGCTTATTACCTTAAAATATGAGTTTGATATTTTGGCTACTGAACAGGCAGAAGCTAAACTATTAGAGTTGAGACATTCTTTTTATGAGAGTGGGGAAAGGCCATCCAAGCTGTTGGCTTACCAACTGAGACAGGCCTCCATATCAAATCTAATTCCTAGAATAGCTACTCCATATGGCACAGTAACTGATCCTTTAGAAATGAATAAAGCATTTAAAGACTTCTACAGTACCCTTTACACATCCGAACATAACACTGACCTTCAGGTATTAACATCCTTCTTTAATCAAATAAAAAAAGAAATGCCCACCATTATTTCTAGCCAGAAGGAGACCCTTGATCCAACTCTACAGGGAGATGAAATCATTAAGGCAATCTGTTCTATGCAATCTGGAAACTCACCTGGACCTGATGGACTGCTAATAGAATTGTATTAAAAGTTTTCTGCCCAAATTGTGCCTCTTCTATTAAACATGTTCAGTGAGTCCTTATCGTCTGGCACACTGCCCCCCTCTCACCAACAAGCCTCTATCTCCTTAATATTGGAAAGAATAAAGATCCAGACCACTGCTCTTCATAATACCCCATATGGTTATTAAATGCAGACATGATTCTCGCTAAAGCTCTGTCTCTTAGATTGGGAGTTGCTCTTCCCTCCATTACACAACCAGACCAAACTGGATTTATCAAAAACATCCATCCATCCATCCATTGTCAACTGCTTATCCGAAATCGGGTCGCGGGGGAACTGGAGCCTATCTCCGTTCTCATTGGGCGAGAGGCGGGCTACACCCTGTATAGGTCGCCAGTCTATCACAGGGCAGAGCAGTTAGGGGAACAGTGTCTTTATCAAAAACAGACTCGTTTAAAAAACTATACAATGTCTCTTTAAAATTATATAAAATAACAACAACCCTCAATGTTCTGAGGCAGTTGTCTCTAAGGGCGCTGAGAAAGCTTTCGACAGAGTGGAGTGGGGCTATCTTTTTACCTGTCCTTCTAGATTTGGCTTTGATGAGGGGTTTCTTGCATGGGTGCAGCTTCTTCAATGTTCTCCTCTGCCCTCAGTGTGCACAAATAGTAATCTCTCTGATATACGATGTTCCATATCTCCTATATTTATGCCTTTGAAACTAATGCTATTCCTAATTGCCACGGCAAGTCGCTTGATTGCCAGGGTAAAAAACAATGGAGACAGGGGGCACCCTTGTCTTGTGCCCCTATACAACTTGAAAGGAGCTGAAGACAGACCATTTGTTAGAACTATAGCCTGGAGGTTGGAATAAAGAAGCTGAAGCTTGTATTAATTTCAAAGTAAAGGTCAATTTGTGCCCCAATAAACTCTATAAATTCTGTGTCTTTGAGGCAAAATGACTGAAGGCGCCACCTTGTGGAGTAATTCCGTGGCTTTGGTATGTTTAAACTAAATGGAATTGAAACATGGTCTGAGATGATGATGCAATCATACCAGCTTCTCAGTATTATGGATTTTAAAGAAGCAGAGACCAAAAAGTAGTCTATTCCAGAGAATTTCCAACAGGTAGCAGAATAACCTTTTCTCCATATATCAATTAAATTTAACTCTAATAAATTGCAACAATTCCTTTCTTGTCTGAGTATGGGAGGTATTTATCCCTGTAGATCTATCAATCTCAAGCTGGAGGGTGAAGTTAAAATCTGATGAAATCTGATGAAGTTTCCAGGTAAATTGGCCCTTTACAGAAACAATTTTCTGAAAAATGAGAGGTTGTCGTCATATAAATTGACAAGATTTAACCTTACTGAAAGAATTTCACACTGGATAACAAGGTATCTCCCAAATCGATCTTGCCCAACATTAATGGGCCTGAATACAGCATTGTGTGATTGAATCCTAGACTTTCTAACAGACTGCTACCAGGTGGTGAGAGTGGACACCTCTTCTTCACTGATTCCCAGCATGGGAGTGCCACCGTGCTGTGTCCTCAGTGCTCTTTTGTATCTCTTCTACACCTATGATTACATGGTGTCAGAGGCTTCAAACAGCAATATGAAGTTTATTATGATACAGCAGTTGGGGGCTTGATCTCCCTTGGCAACAAGACAATCTACAGGGAGGATATTACCACCCTTTAAAAGTGGTGTCAGGACACCAACCTCTCACTGAATGCCTCCAAGACCAAAGACGTCATTGTGGATTATATGAGAGGGGGGACACACTCATCTCCCAGTCACCATCAATGGCACAGGGGTGGAGAGAGTGGAACATTTTACATATCTGTGAATTAACATCCACAAAGACCAGACATGAGCTAGCCTCACCACCATTGTTGTTAAAAGGGCACAAAAGCATCTATATGACCTAAAAGCTTTAAAAAAATTGGTGTGAGGCCCCGAATTTCCAGGGACTTCTATCAGGGCACCATAGAAAGCCTGCTGATAGGATTCTCCACCAAATGCTACTGCAGCTGCGACAGCAAGGACCACACGATGGTGGCTAGGGATTTGCAGACAGCCCAGCACATGTGAGCTGCCCAGTCTGCAGAAGCTGTATGCCTAGCAGTGTTTCAGGAAGTCACTGTTGGTCAGTAAGGATTTAACAAATCTGTCAGCCACAGATTTGATATTTGTATTATGATTGATATTGTATTATGTATAGAAAGGCACTCGACGTTAGAGCGAGCACCTGGGAGTGAGGAGCTGTGGGTTCGTATCTCACCGTGGGGCTTGATAAATGTAATGCAACCACTGTAAAGTGCTTTGAGTGGTCACTAGACGAGATTAGCACTATATGAAAAGTCCATTTACACACACAATAGCCTTTTCTCCCAATAGTCCTCAAGAAGGAGTTACAGGACTCTCGAAACGTGCACCAGAAGACTGAGAACCAGATTCTTCCCTCAGGCCATATAACTTCTTTATAAATAACTACATCAGTGCATCAGGGAATTTCTACATATAAATGGCATGTTTGGAAATGAGTCCAGCTGAGCCATATCAGACATTCATAATTTCACTCTTAACTTACAGACAACAAACATCCAGTTAAGTGCACATGACTAACAGAAACAAGAAAAGTACGTCCTGTGGTATTGAAGATATCAATGCAACCAAATCATTTCTATATCATAATCAACACCTCAATTCACCTCAGCTACATTAATTGGATAATATGTACTATCAAGACACTTGACCATTCAAACTGGAATATTATAACCTCCACAAAAATCAGTCTTCTAATCTGACTAATAGGCTTTTAGGTCAATTATTTAACAGCCTACTTAGCAAACATTTGCCATCTGATGGGAGTTGTTCGATTTTTTTCAATTTCACAAGTGCAGGAAGTCACGTACACATGTCGCCAGGGCAATACGCATACAGTGGTGCAGATGCTGGGCAGTGAAGAATGCGCGATTATTAATTTTAAAGGTATTCATTTGAGAGAATGACAAACCCCAGGTGTAAGTTGAGGCGAACATTGGGAGAGTAAAAAGGCTAAGACCTTTTGAATCAGGGGAGTTCTCATGGCTGACTTCATGGGTCCAGAACTCTTCCGAATCTACCTCTGATGACTGTTGCAGGTATTCTAACGACCTGAATGTCAATGAGTTTAAGCAGTAAGAATGTCTTATCCAATCATGTTACCACATCCTTTGCCTTTCATTGTAGATGAGCAACTGATTATATTGAGCTGACATGTTAGATAATAAATGGAAAAAAATGTGGTGTTGTAAACTGGAGGTGCAATGAGTAAAGTTAAAAATTACCATGACCGAGTCCATAGTGTCTTTATATCACCTAGCAGACAGCCTCCGTGTCCTCCTGGGTATCGAGGGCGCACCAGCATGTTAATATGTTGTAAATCCCACCTATTCTGCTCTAAGAATGACACAATTTCATTAAACATCAGCTCATGTGTCCCTCCAGAGAAATTAGTCCAAGTAGCTCCTCCTGAAAGCATTCTCCATCAAAGAACCTAGTATAGCAGCATAGGTGTTCCTCATCACTATTATCCATTGATTCATACATGGGAAAAGACATCACCTCCACCTTCCATAATTCATCCAAAAGAGTCTGAAAAATGCCCGATGCAAGGGCCTGTGCTCGCCTTACAGTTGAAGTGTCTGATATTGAAATTGTCAGGAACAACCAAATATGATTTGCCATAAAAATAGGGACTGCAGGAAAAAAAAGCTTTTCAGTAGGTTTCACAATTTCACTACTATTTCTCACCTTACTGAAGTTATTTCAACACCACTCAAAGGAGGGTATAATCATATTACAGGCTTGACCCTGCCTGAGGGCTGTCAATTGAATACACTGGCTGTAGAGGCTGCTCATGGGTGAAAGAAAAAGTCTGTGTATTTAACAATGGCTGAAATGAATTACTTTTTTTTAATTTGCTTTAGAAAAAAACCAAGTTTCCTCATAAATAAGTAATTTCAACATGTTTCGGGAGGAGGGGCGGCAGAGAAGTGAGTCGAGGTGTCCTTGAGCAAGACACTGTTCCCCTAACTGCTCTGCCCTGTGATTGACTGGTGACATATACAGGGTGTACCCCACCTTTTGTCCAATGAGAATGGAGATAGGCTCCAGTTCCCCCGCGACCCGATTTCGGATAAGCGGTTGACAATGGATGGATGAATGGTACATGTTTCGAGGCATTTGGAACATCTTCTGTAACTTCCTTGGAGAATCATAATATTGAAGATGGATGGAATGTGGAATTGTATTGAACTGGTTGCTATTTAGGGTTGTACCACCCCTTATTTATTGAGTTTTTAATTTCATGTTAATTTTCAATAACAACCTTTATTCAATGATAATAATAATAATAATAATAATAATAATAATAAGGATTCCCTTATCAGTCCCGCAAGGGGAAAATTTGGATTTCTCTGCATTTTTAACCCAACCTATTGTATAGGAGCTGCCGACATATGGCGCTGAGGGAGTAGTTAGGGTTTCAGTGTCTTACGCAAGGACACCTTGACGTGCTACATGCAGGACCAGGGATCAATCCTGTAACCTTGCGATTGCCAGACGACCACTCTACCCACTGAGCTATGCCGCCCACTAATGGCCCACCAAGGTGAAACCAAACAGTGGGGACCCAGAAGCTGCCCATCATGGTCAATATGATCTGCTACCAAGTTAAGGAAAGCAACTTTATTTGGTCATTGTATTCTTAAAATGAATCGGTCCTCTGCATTCAACCCATCCTAATGCAGGTACCTATAGGAGCAGGAGGCAGTTGCAGTGCCCGGGGAGCAGTATCAAACTGGCAACCTTCTGCTTGCCAGATGACCGCTCTACCCACTGAGCTATACCACCCGTAAAGCGGGGCGGCATAGCTCAGTGGGTAGAGCGGTCGTCTGGCAATCGGAAGGTTGCAGGTTCGATCCCCGGTCCTGCACACAACATGTCGAAGTGTCCTTGAGCAAGACACTTAACCCCTAAATGCTCCCCGAGCGCCATATGCTGGCAGCTCACTGCTCCTATACAATATAGGTTGGGTCAAAAATGCAGAGAAATCCAAATTTCCCCTTGCGGGACTGATAAGGGAATCCTTTCTTTCTTTCTTTCTTTTACATAAATGGCC
>OMLC01066385.1:0-18547 GCA_900302585.1 Regalecus glesne | reverse complement strand
GTGCCAGATGTTGCCCTTCCACCCAGGTGTGTGAAAGGTCATTCGCCCTCAATCCAGTACTCTTAATCTAAATCCATGTCTGGTCCCACAACATGGAGAGTAATCATAAAACTTAAAACCAAACCCGTCCCTCATGTAGAGTGATGCTGGTCCGCACAGCTATGCATAAGGTTACTCTTGGAGGATGGACCATCCTCCTGGAGGCAGGTCCTGGTGGCGGTGGTGGTGGTGGTGGTGCTGGGTCTCCATAAACTGATGAAGGTGGAATCACAGATAATTCATGATCACGAGTGTTGACACTCAGAAGCACCCCATCTCTTACCAATGAACTAAAGCTAAGAGGATGGGTTCCCGGTCATGTTTAGATAGCACTTTAGTTCAGCATTAGACAGGGGCTAAAAAGGGAACAGCGTCACTCTTCATTACACCCAAAGACCGTGAAAACAGCAACTATTTCACGGAGAATGACAACGTAGCATCCAGAGAATGCAGATCAGACAGGCCACGGTCTCTAGCGGAGATAGAGAGATAAAAGGCATATGGGCGGGCTCATGGGTGTAGGGCTCTCATCCTCCTCTCTCCTCTCTCCGCAGAACAGACCCGCCCACAGTATCAGGATTCCACGCGAGAACAACGTCAAATCTCGCGAGGTTCACCTCCTGATAAAGACCGCCCTCCAAGCGCTGCCAACCGCAGCGTGTATAATAGTCGAGGGACGTTTGAGCTCAGGAGTTACAGCAAGGTCGAGCTGAGCATCATCTGTCTACACGCACCCAGGCACCTCGGAGAGGACCGGAGACGAGTCCTGCGCCCAAAACCAAGTCGAGAAGAGGATTTCAACACATTTAGATCTTTAACAAGAATTCTCTGAAGAGGTAGACAACCGAGGATACACGGCGAGGCAGCTAGCAAGCTACCAGTGTGTGTACTGATGCGGCTGTCGCTGTGATGAGGAAGCAGCACTCGAGCCCTCTCCTGTCTACATAGGAAACGGACGTTGCGTTTGTTGAAAGGCGGCTGTCGGTCAATTAATTTCAAGTCTGAAGCGAGTCAGACAGTTTTAGACTGGAACTTGGCTTCAAAGGAGTTGTGTGTTCAGCCGTACGACACAAACTCTGCCAGTTAGACAGACATTAAAGTTGACTTTTCCCTCCTCTGGTTGGCTAAGTTATAGGTGTTGCCATGTCAGCGTCGTCCTCCACACCTCTCACACAGGGCGACAGTTCGGCGCCTGAGATAGAGGAGCCATCCGCCACAGCGGTCCTGAAGCCCATCGGTCCGACACCCAGCCAGAGTAGGTTCCAAGTGGACCTTGTGACCGAGGCTGCCGGCGCCTCTTCCACTGAGAAGTCTCCGGACTCCGATGCCTCTTCCTCGCTTTCATCTGGTGGCAAGGCCGCTCCTACTCCCGAGGGTGGAGATCCAGGGGCTGGTGGCGAGGAGGCAAAAGGCCGATTTCGAGTGGTGAACTTCGCGGATCCGAATGGAGCAGAGTGTCCCCAAGAGCCACTCCCTGCTGAAGGATTGCAGAATGGAGATACAGTGATGAGTGAGACTAGCCTCCAGTCCTCGACGGGGGGTCAGCATCATTATCACTACGACACTCACACCAACACTTACTACTTGAGGACTTTTGGCCATAACACGATCGATGCCGTGCCAAACATCGACTTCTACCGCCAGACAGCCGCTCCGCTGGGGGAGAAGCTCATCAGACCCACCCTGTCGGAGCTGCACGACGAGCTGGACAAGGTAAGCCATGCTTTGACAACACAGAGCGCAGCCTTGTCCTGTCGGTGGCTCTTGCATCCTTAATGGCATTTCACCCCCCACCCCCCCTCAAAAAAATCACTTAGCAACCGAGAACCCCAAACATCGATCCAACAAGACGATAAGAGCACCATTTTGACCATAATTGCCCGTTATCCATAACACGACTCTAAGGGGGAGCTGAGCTCATCCCCACAATATGGCATCAGTGTGTGCGCGAACGGCATGTTTGACTACCTGTGATTTACAAAATTTCTGTTTCACCCAACGGGATTGACGACTTTAGGGATCTTTGGATCCTCTTTAATCAGATTTTGGAGAACAGGGCTTATGCCGTAGATTATGGGCGGAGTCATAGGAAGGGTTCTTGATGAATTTCCAGAAGGCATCACGTCAAAGCTGTAATCTCCACCACTGGGTATGAGCCCAGATTTGATATTTTATCACAACTGAGCTACTGGAAGGTCGGCAATAGGTTATCAGCCTTCTCAGATGCTGACAGAATAACACGAGTTGTATATGCTCCACATATGTTGGATGCATCACAGGGTACAGGTATAGGTTAACATGTATAGCAAGTAATTGAGTGGATTGTCACTTGTGTCAAAAAATCTGAACCTGCAGCAGTTAACTTCTTCTAATCTATCCTGTTCATTTAAACTCAATGCCACTAGAACTCTACAACAGGATTTTCAAATGACATTCACTGAAACAGAAACAAAACAGCCATTCTTGTCCAAATCCCTTGGGGGTACTGCCAGAAAGGTGCATACATAAGGAAAAAAGGTGCACACATACGGAAACTGAACATGTTCGGGGTCACACCCTTGGTTCATTATCCGTTGGGATCTTATATAACCTCCCAAAATGTGCATAACTATGTTTTCTGCAGAGCAAGAAGCTTGATTGTGAGCCATGTTCCCTGCCTACGATGCCTTTGCAAAGTTGTTTCTACATAACTGCCAACTGGACCCCATAATTTGTGAATTATGATGGTAAATAGTAAAGTATTTGTTTTTATGTGACTTTTTCCTAGTCCAGCAACCACTCAAAGTGCTTTACCTCATGAGTCACATTTACCTGGCATGGGGGATTAATGCCTGACATCCTGCAGTGGGATTGAACCTGTGGTGCCAGCTCGGAGGCGCTGAGCCACTGCGGTCTCCAAGTCTTGAATAACTCTACATTTTGTTGTGAGGTTAGCTAGCACACTATGTTAATGCATTGCGTTGGATGAGTTATTGATGGATTGATTGATGATTCAAAGGATCTGTTACAGGATAGAGCCCAGTCAGCAGAAATGCAACTGTAGTAGCTCGGAGAAGAGCTTTATATCCCTGTGTGTGTACTCATGCTCCTAGACAAATGATAGACCTAATAGTATATTTTTACAATACATTAATCCCTGTCCATTCAACTGAAATGAAGGTGTGTGTGGGTGTGTGTGTGTGTGTTACAACTATCAGTTGTAATTGTCTCACTTTTGATTCTTCAGTCTGCAGCTTAGAATTTGTGGTTCTCTTATTTAACCCCAACACTTGATCTGTATTCCCATAGCACTGATGAATAACTTTATTTGACTAATAATAATATTTAATAATGTTTTATGGCCATTACATATATTTTTATATATCTTATTGTCCATTTTCATTTTGGGCAGATGTTCAGTATTGATATTTTGACATAACATTCCAGGGACCATATTCATCAAACATCCTCAGGCTAAAAGTAGCTCAAAACTGGGAAGTTTGGGAGAAAATAAGTTTGGTTAAAATTGCTAGTTTTCTGGATAAGATTGATTTATGAATAATTTTAGCTCTAAAACTAGCCTCTAAATGTATGATAGATTAGTAGTTGTGAGTTCAGCACCCAACGGGGTTCTTTGTGGCTGCAGTCAATCAGTTATACTACTGTGTAGACTGTAGACCATCTTGGAATGTCTCCCAAAGTTGATTTGGGATCCCATCAGATCCCTACTTCAAGGATGTTATTTCTGTTGCATTTTGATTCGATCGAGTGATTGATTAATTGAAGACGAATAGACTGGTCGGTCCCAATCTAGGAGTAGTATGTTCAGGACACAAAACAGCTAAAGGGTAGAGCGTTCCCTCTCCTCTTAGACTTCCCCCGATTCCTTAGTAAAAGTTGTTTTCAGCAGCTTCTGAATTTGCGTTGAGAAGTAACTTTCAGTTTGGAACTTTTGGTGTTATTTGGTAGTGTTCTTAGTTCTTTTATAAAACCTCATGAATATGGCCTAAGATGTGCTTAATAATCACAACTAGTTCAATTGTCACATTTTAAATTTGACAATTGTTGATTCATGGTTAATTATGAAATGCCGGCAGTTGTTAATAGATGCCTGTGCCAAGCTGATGGGAACATGTTTAAAGTTCCAATCAAGGTTTAAAGTTCCTGTCAAGGTCATGATATTTTTAGCATGAGTCATACTTGCCAACCTTGAGCCATTAGAAATAGAGAGATTTTTAAACAATGAGAGGTATCCAGGGGCCCAGCACCAGACAAAGTTAAGTTTTTAGAGATTTCCTTTCCTGTATTCTGGTGGCTTTTTAAAGTATGAAGTAGCAACAACACACGACAACTTAGCATCATCTCCGACTCCTCACATCCTGTTCATCACCTCTTCCAGCTTCTTCCCTCAGGGAAGTGCTACAAGTCATTGTCTGCCAAGACTAAACTCTTCACAAGCAGCTATCGGCAGCTCCTTCCTCACACACAACTGGTATACACACTACCATTCACCTAGTGTGACTGTATTGTTCATGATAACATGTGGGGTGTTTACTGTTATCCATGGATGTGTTGTGCTGCAGAGGTAACATGCTGTACCAAAAACAAATTCCACCAGCCTTGGTCATGTAGCTAATAAACATGTAGGGTGGCATAGGTTAGGAGGTAGCGCGATCATCAGGTAATCACAGATTGTTGACAGAAAGCATGTTGAAGTGCCCTTGAGCAGGAGCCCGAACCCGTAGCTGCTCCCAGAGTGCCGCGTTGCGGTTGTGCTCACAGCTCCTATGCAATAGGATGGATGAAATAAAGAGAGCCTATTTAATCAGCCTTGGTCATGTGGTAGTAAAATACACAGACTACATCTAATCTACACCAACAGCAGAAGTACAATAAAGCGAGCACATTGGATAAAGATTGCCATTACGTCACAAGGCCTGAGCAGTTAGGGGTTCAGTGCCTTGCTCAACGAACCTTCTCTAGCTTTTCCACAAGTGATAATCAGATATTGCAGAGATGGTAAGGCAGCAGTTGTGTCTGACTTTGTTATTTATCAAGAAGTCTGAGAAAAGGAGCTGTTCCTCAGTCTGCTGGTGTGTTTTTTGAGACTCCAGTATCTCCTTCTTGAGGGCAGCAGGGAGAACAGGCTTTTTTGTGTGCGTGTGCTGGATCCTTAATGACCTGTAGGGACTTCCTGAAACACCGCTGGGTGTACAGCTCCTGCAGACTGGCCAGCTCATATCCAGTGAACACAACTCCTCCCTAGCGCCCTGTGGTCTTTGCTGGTCCAGCTGCAGTACCAGGTGGTGAAGTAGCCTGTCAGCAGGTTCTCCATGGTGCCCCAGTAGAAGTCCCTGCAGCTTTGGGGCCTCGGGCCAAATTTCTTTAGGCGCCTGAGCCCACACAGATGCTTTTGGGCCTTTTCAAAAACAGTGGTTGTGTAGCTAGTCCATGTCAGGTCTTTGTGGATGTTAACTCCCAGAGTTAACATCCACAAGTTGTTCACCCTCACCACAACTATAGCTTGTTAAACCAGTACTAGAAAAAGTCCCACAATATTTGGAGTATTTAAAAGGTAACATACCCGCATTTAAAAAGAAATATTTATGATAACTCGGTGCTTTATTATGAGAATGGCTAAGAAGAATCTGTCTCTTTAAGCACAATGCTAACAATGATGACATCATGCTAGTGATGCATATGACATTGTGGGACGCTGCAGCAAGCAGGAAGTGAGTCAAGACCAATAAGAGAATGGACCACTTTTTCATTATTTTCAGACTAGACTTGAAGACGGCAGCTTCAGCACAACCTGAACTCCTTGAACAAGAGGAGACCTGAACCGGAATATGGAGATATTTTAGCTTTTTAGATGAAAAATATGAGCCCCTAGACAAAGCTGCACTACCGTGCAAGTGCTGTTTGGACACGTGTCTTGCAAAAGAAGGCAAGATGTCAAACTTGGCAATGCATCTGTCTGATCAACACTCTGACCTCTCCATGGAATTAGAATTTCTACGGGTGATAGCTTAACAGTGTAGGGACACCATATTGTACATAATTCATAGCCAGCCTTTCAAGTAAGTACGGTTGTGTTATGTCATTTTTTATTTATTTTTGTAATGACGCACACTTCCGTGACTCATTGTGTGTGACCTTTAGCTGGCATGTAAAGAAGTTGGACTGCTATTAAAAGGTTTCCCCGTTGGGGCCATTGAATAGTCCACATTTCTCCTTGAGCATCTGCTTCCCGTGCCGACTTCTTTAGCCCCCCCCCCACACACACACACACGCACACACAACTCTGTGGATGATTCTGGGGTGTTTGTTATTGTCTTGGAAAGTCTGGCAACTAATGCTGTCATCACAGCACCCCCTGTACTTGCAACAAAATGAATAGACAGGTGCATCTCTAAAGCAAAGTCACAAATGTGGTTTTATGCAGATAATTGCCCATTTAAAGTCTCATACATCCTGTACATAGATAACATTGGAACTCTTTTACTTTTTTTGGTGAAATGCTAGCAAGACAGTATGACATAACCCAGTCATCAGTCTCATCAAAGTGTTTCCTCGGTATGGTTAATCACCAACTAAGGGCTTATCTCTCATCTAATCTCTTATTCTATCTTAAAAAGGTATCTGTATTTCAGCATAAGGCTGTGAAATTGAACATGGCATCTGCACATCTGGAAATATCAGCAGCCATAGGCATTTGAGACGGAGTAAGGAAAATGTAGACTCCCTGGTTTTCTTGGCCTAAAATCTATACGAGACCAATTTTACATCTCACTATTAGTTGCCACACTATGGGGGTAAACAAAAAACTTGAGGGAACATGGGGGAATGAGGGCTGGATGAGGCAAGAGTGAGTGCCTCAGGAACTAATGAGCCAGAGACTGCAGGTTCGAACCTACCATGGAGCATCAGGATGGTCATCCAGCCTTAATTCCCCAAGCTCTATCTATACATTTGCTTCTACCCCCACTACATGGGCACTAATCAATTTGCACCATGATTTTCTTAACCGTGCAAGTTTGTTCAAGTTCAAACTTACTGTTAGAATGGACATTAGATGTAAAAGGATTTTGCTCTTTGTGGTTCAGAACAAACGTCTGTAGCAGGTGAGAGTAATTAGGAAATTCTAGAGAGTTGGATTTCTTTTATGCAAAAATTCTGAACTGTAAGTATTTGTAGAAGTCCTCGTTTGATACGTGGTTTTAAGTTTTCAATGATTCGGATGTTTTATATCTCCCTTTCTCAAAAAGCTCTAAGACTCGGGTAATGGTCGCTCCATGCCAAATAGTAAATTTGGTCCCACTCCTTGTGATGATAACTCTGGGTTATCTACAAACATTATTAGAACATTAAGTGGATGAGCGTTCCTGAGTATTTTCATTAATTTTCTCCACAAATGGTTTCTCTAAGCAACATTGTGGTAGTCCATTCAGGTGTTTATCCAGCAAGTTCACAAGAGAAAAGAGTTAATAGAATAGAATGACTCTGAACCAAGCCAAGAAGAATCTGAGTGGTTATTCAGCCAGGAGGAAATAATTCTTGCTTGCATGGACAAGATGTAATATTCTTTATTTGGTGAATCTCACCCATCTCGTTCTTTTGGCAGCTGTGATGTCTCTAATTTGACTTTAGGTTTCTTGCCATCACAAAGCTTGACACGCATTATTGTTGAACTTTAATGTAATTTGACTTTAGAATCCCAAACAACATGGATTTTGGAAATATTATTTTTGGAAGAGCTGCCATTTTTATAAAAGGTTTATTCTCGTGAGAAATAATCTTGTTATGGTTTCTTTGTGGTTCTTTATCCAGGAATTAATATTTTTTGCATATAGCTGATCAATTTGGGGGGTAGCTTTTGATTCCTGAATATTCAAAACCTGAATGAGCCCACTGAAAAGGATTGACTATTGTAAGGTGTGATTATTATTATTACCGTTATTATTATTCTTATCGTAGGTGGGCTTAGTGTTTCTACCATTGTACAATGGCATTATTTGTGTAGCTTTAGTCTTCCTCCAACCTTTTCTACATCCAAGACTATAATGTTAAGCTTTGCTTGAGTGTGAGGAAAAAAATAAATAGGTCTGAAGTATCAAGTTAACAGAGGACTAATGGACATATGCATCCCAAGTACGGCTGGTCTAAATTTTAGTAGGGAGTCGAGCACAAGTGTCTAAGCTATGTCATATGCCTATATAAAAAATATGGAATGGAGTCTCACTGGTTTTTACAAAGGGATGTAACCGGATATTGCCAACCTTCCAGTTGACACTGTTTAAAAATAATTTAAAATTAAGACCAAGGTGAAGCATTTATGAATTTAGGACTCAACTTTTACTTAGATTTAGGATTTTGTTATAAAAAAGAGCTTGTTCAAAAAGAATGTTCTAAGCTGGAAGAGCTTTAATACAAGAGTGAAGCTTTGAAGACACAAACTTTGAGGAACGTCGTGGCCAACTTAGTGGCTTGCTGTTGTCTCTTACTTCAATGGAAGTTTCACTCTAATTATTGTTTTGTATTTGGCCAAGTCTAGTCAATTTTACTTGTATAGCCCAATTTCCCTCATGGGGCTTTTCAACGAAACAGCGCCCTGTTCTTAACCCTCATATTGGAAAAAACAGAAGAGGGATCTCTCGCCTGAGATGGACGGACATACAGTCGTTGTTGTGTAGACATGCACACAATGGATCATACCATTCAGATACATGGTAGAAGAGACAACAAAAAGCATTAGTCCCACATCAGAGTGAGAGAAGGATATAACATTAAAACAGGATAACAATTCTATAGCTTTATAAGACACAGAAAAAATGTGATGAAGATGATGCCAAGCAGCATCCAGGTGGTGACCACCATCACCATGGAGACCTGAAAGGAGGACAAGACCACACATCCACGTGGAGGAGACTGACATCCCATCATTCATATACACAGCAGGAGAGAAAGGAGGACATCATTCAGACTGAAAGAAAGAAAAGAGAACAGCTTACACTAGTCGATCTATTCTGTTTTGTTGGCAGAACAGTTCTTTGTAAATACATTGAGACAGGAACCAACTCACCATGCAGTACAAGTTGTAAAGTACTCAATTTGAAGGCAACTAATTGTAGATTAAGGCACAAAGATGAGTTTTAAGTTCTGATTTAAAGGACTCAACAAACGGGTTTTCTGAAGGCAGCAGGCAGGATATTTCATCAGAATGAGGCCCAATAGGAAAAGGTTATCCAGTTGGGGTCAAAAGAGTGTCTTGATATGTTGTCTGAATAATGGCTTTCTTAAAGTAAAGTGGATTACATAAGATCTTTTAACAAATCACTTCCAAGAACCCCTTGTTCAGGCACAGTATCAAAGGCACAGATAAAAACACCATCTTGGCTCTAACTTCTGTTTAATTAGTCCACTGGGAGCATATCACAAATTTCATGATATGGGCTCTCCTCTCTTTTTCCCTTTTCTTTCTGTGTGCTGTAAGGAATTTGAAATGTGAACTCATAAATAGACTCATTTTTATGTAGTGCTTTTCTAGTCCAAAATCCATTCAAAGCGCTTTACAATAAATGCCTTACATTAACCAGAGAATGGGGGATTAAGGCTGGATTGTCTTCCTGAAGCCCTGCGGTAGGATCAAATCTGCAACAACTAACTTGGAGGCACATCTTCTAGAACTGAGCTACCGTTTGATGTCCTGTTACATCAGATTGCTGCAGAGTTTAGGTTGAAGGGGGCAAACCTGATATTCTCCATTTCAGGAAATAGCAGATGCATGCATGTGATTTTATACACGCACACACACACACGTGTATTTACAGTGTGTGGTTAAAAAAATCCCGTCACATTCCCCTTTAACATGGGGAGTACTTCTTTGTTCAAGATAAGTCGTTCCTAGAAGTTGTAAATGAGAAATGTTTTGCTGCTTACCCCAAGCAGACAAGAAGCCATCCCCATATCCAGGCATAAGTAGTTTTTGATGAAAAGTTGATCTGATATTTGTTCAAGGTTGCATGGCTCAAAGACTCCCATTGTGCGCTGCAGTCCAGCTATATTAGAATTTGACAGCAACAAGTCTGCTGAAGTATGAGGACACATGGCCATTTCATCACCAAAACATTACTGCTGTTGGCAGAGGAATGGTGATCAGTTGACAGACACTGTGATTTAATTGGCTACTGTGATAGGTTAGAAGACAAAGAAGCAGCCTTCTCTGGGTCAATATCCAGGAAACAGCATTTGATGACAATTAATTCCAAGTTTTGTTGTCTTATGGTGGCTTGAAGGTCATGTTTACCACTGTTTGCACTGAAGACTTTTCCCTCCCCACATGTGACGTGACGTATAAATCGAAACCTGAAATGGAAATTCCAGTATCAATTGACTGTTGCCTGTGGACCTTTTCAAAATCAATGTGCCAACCAATTTGCTTTAAGGTCAGTCAGAATATCAGCAATCCTGCTGTGTTACTCAATGATAGCCTCACATCTCTGGAGGAGATTTGCTAGCCACCAAATGCCAGCAATGATAGCGAGTTCTGCCCTGGGGAAATTGGCTATCTTTTGTGGCATATGGTCCATTTCCAGGGGTGAGATGAACTAGTTACAGTACTGTTGGAAGATGATGACCAGGCAGTATGTCCTGTTTGCTTACCCTGTTGGGCCCTTGACCAGGCAACTGTAGCCATGTGTTAAAGGGCTATATTGACCAGCCAGAAGGGAAACACTGACAGAGCAGATTCATTCAGTGCAGGGCAGCCAAGCAGAAACAGATTGTGCTTAAATATTGATGCAATACTCCACTTGTAATACAATGTGGGAACTCAGAAAAGCAGAAAACCTAATACTAACCAATTCAGAACAATACCTTTGTTTTGGTCAACTGGGACACTACAAGCATAGTTGGAACCACTTAGTAAAGAAAGACTTAGCCTTTTGTGTTTTTGGACTAGCCTTTCATTTTGCAGTCCCCCTACTTAGTATTTACTGGGTAAATATAGAGTAATTACTAAGAACTTTACTTGGTGAGTATATGTCAAATACAGTATTAGGTAATTTACACTATAAATACAGAGAAATGACAGCTGAAATACTAAGAAAAACTTCCATTACCCATCAAGTACACTAAGCACAATGTAGTTGGCCCGGATATAATTTTGTATGTACCAGGAGAGTACTCAACAAATTGTTAGAAACTCCTCCATTATTACAGATCAGCTCAAGTTAGTGTGTGGGTATTCATAGTTCACATCAGTATCAGCTCAAGTTTAATGATGTACTGGAATTAGGACGGTACTTTACAATATATTTATTTAGCTTATATAGTTGGTGTTCATGCCTACAGCAATTTATATTCACCTTTTAAGCTGTGGAATTGTTTATCTATAATATCTTGATGCATGCTCAATGATCCAGGGAAGGAAATCAGAAAAGCAGTGTATCAGTTCTTCTGGATCCCATGTTTTATGAAAGAAACATGGTGTCCAGATGAACCGAGTCACCTTTTTTGTGTTTTATATATATATATAAACACAAAAAAGATGACATTAAGTCTACTTCAAAATAACCATGACCATTTATAATGCTTTGAAAGCACAGTGGCCCAGTGGTCAGCACTGTTGGCTCACAACAAGAAGGCCCTTGGTTCAAATCCACCCCAGGTCCTTTCTGTGTGGAGTTTGCATGTTCTCCCTGTGTCTGTGTGTTTCTTTTTGGTTCTCCGTTTTCCTCCCATCAGAAATACATGCGTGTTAGGGTTAATACTTCTGCCCATGCCTCTGAGCAAGGCAATACGAAAAAGAACTGAAGTTGATCCCTAGGTGTTGCAGCTGCTCACTACTGCTATACAATAAGATGTGTTAAATGCAAAATGGGTTTTGTGTACAATGACAAAGTATTTTTCTTTCTTCATTCTTCCGTTCTACTTTGTTTGGCTGAAAGGGGAATTTCACCATTGGTAATGTGCACATCCAGGAAGCACTGATGGTCTTAGTTGTATGTAATTGTGGGTAGCTTGCACAGACTGCTTTTGTGTACGGCTCAGAATTTGTTGCCACGCCCCTGAATTTCAGGTACCTGGTCTGATATATTTATATTTATTTGTCGACTTATTTATTTATTGTTAAGGCAAGCACTGTTTTATATGTATTATATTTAGAAGTACATTTTCCTAAGCTGCAAAATAAGCTCAAACCCTATGTTTCATTACAAGGGGAAAATAATTATGAATGCCTATAACGGTCTACTCGGGTGTCCGGATGTTGAGAAATGGTGAAAAGCCTAATAGGAAAAAATAAAATTCTGCAGTAGATGTTGATTGTTGTTTGAGTCCCATTGGTTACACTAATGAATCAAGCATTTAGGGATATAAGAAAGTCAATAGTGCTCTAATACAGAGCCTACCGAATACAGACATAACTCTAGAGGTTTCTCGGGGGAGCCAGGCTCATTAAAGTTCAGCCACAATGGTGGGTCAGGTTTTGGGTTTAAGCCCCCCAGGGTTAGGTTGGATTCCACAATCAAAACTCCCTTTGTTGTTTCATCAGGTGTGTTCTATTTGCATTAGGAATGCATATGAGTAGGTGCCTGTTGACTTAGATATATGATGTGTCTCAAGGAGTTCACTGAAGTCCCAAGGCTCACTGAACGTCTCACAACAGCTAAAGATCTACATCCATACATTTTGGCAATTTAGGTAAGCATCAAAGACAGAATGACAAACAAAGTAATTACAAGCAATGTTCATATGAAAAAGGATCGAGTTGTGTATGAATCCTACAACTTTGATAGTTTTATACTGTTCTGATACCTGTCATGAGAAACTTGATCAGGCAGCGGAGGAGAGAGGCAGGGCAGTGGCATAAGGGAAGCACAGCAGGGTAGCCCACACAACTCAACATATCACCTGTTGGCTTAAATAAACAAAAACAATAAAAACATTGCAAAACAGTTGTAAGAATATGTATTCGTGCAAGTTTCCATTTCGTTCAGGTTTATATAACCCATTATTTACAAATTTAAAAT
Source organism: Regalecus glesne (assembly GCA_900302585.1). Classification (NCBI taxonomy): domain Eukaryota; kingdom Metazoa; phylum Chordata; class Actinopteri; order Lampriformes; family Regalecidae; genus Regalecus; species Regalecus glesne. Next base: position 5,498 of record OMLC01066385.1, on the reverse strand, counting down.
TGCCTCAGTGGGCTTTGCATTAACACAACATCTTGTCCTTAGACCCTCACATTGGATAAGGAACAACTCTTTTTTTTTTTAAAACAATGAAGGGCAGAAAAGTGTTGCAGAAAAGTGTTGCTCTCCCAAGGAGAGCAATAGAGGAAGGATCCTCTCCCAAGATGGACAGTCATGCAATTGATGTTGTGTACACTGAATAAAACACGATTTACAGCATACAACACTCTGAGGATAACATAATTATAATGGAATTACAAGAGAGATATTGATAATAATAATGATGATCTCTTTTATAGGGACAGTGCATATTAATGAAAATCTAGAATGCAAATACGCCAGATCTAGGAACTAGGCTAATTCTCATCATATGAAGAATGTGGCCATATAGATGGATAGATGATCGATGATGATCTTTGAAGGGCTGCAGTAGCTGTAGTAGTAGGTATCGCCAATCCAGGCATCATAGCCCTGACCCACCACGGTGGCACCCATTACATGTCTCCCAGGCTCCTCCTAGATCATATACACATATTTTTTTTTTAAATGACATCATTCAGTGACAGAAAAGACATGGGAGAGAAGAGTCTGCGTTAGTCAATACCATATGCTCTATAATGTACAATCTTTTTGGCAGATACAGTACTTGGTAAACTCTTTGAGACAGAAACTCATTAGCCATGCAGTACATGTTGTGGATCACACGATATAAAGATTGTAGGTCAAGGTAAAAAGATGACTCATAAATTCAGATTTAAAGGAGTCAACAGACTCTGGTTGTCTTATGGCAGCAAACAGGTTATTCCACAAGAATGGGGCCTGAAGGGAAAAGGCCCTGCCACCAGCTGACTTCTTCACTTTAGGCACACAGAGGAGTCCTGTATTTTGAGAGCAGAGATTGAGATGGAATGTACAGTTTCAGACAAGTATGAAGGGGCACAAGCCCATGTAGGATTTTTTTCAAGTTAGCAGAAGCACCTTGAAGTCTGATCTAACCTTGATAGGAGGCCAATGAAGGAGGCACGAATTGATGTAATATGGTCAATTTTTTAGTTTTAGTCAGGATTCTGGCTGTCCTACTTTACCGTACCTGGTATTTTGGGGTTATGAGATTTTGGTCATATTGCAGTTAACATATGGCTGGAATGTTTTCTAGTTACCAACATTGACTTGAAGAGAATGCATGGAAATAAAATAAGTAAATCTTAATTTATATAGTACTTTTAAAGCATGGTTACAAAGTGCTTTACATACATTCATGAAAAATAAGGGTAAATAGATAAACACACATATAAACCTGACACAGAAAGAAGCAGACCAAGCTCAAAATAAACCACCACAGGTCTATTAAAAGGCTTGCCTAAAAAGAAAACGGACTAAAGATACTGCAAATCTGATTGAATTGGGAAGATTATTCCAGAGACTTTGAGGCTAAAACTGTAAAGACGTGGTCACTCTATTTTACAGTTTAAGTGAGGCAGGTTTGGTGGGAATGTGACCTCTGTTGAGAAACTTGGTACTTGCCTGTTTGTATGGAGATGGAGTTGTTTGTGACTTGGTGTAAAGGTGGTAAGTGAGGCCCTCTAACCTTTAACACTTTTCCCAAGGATACATAACAGTAGTTTCCTGCTTGCCTATACAAACTTGCTATCTTTTGGGCTGGTTCCAAAATATTGCCTGCCAAGAATTAAAATCCGCCCCTGATTGTTTGTGTTGAATTTTACTTTCGATATTTTGGAATTATTACTATATTTATATTCTTGACAAACATACATACCCACCCAAACTAGATTCCTGTATGTTTCAATTCAAAGTTATACCTGGTTCCTGCTACCAGATCTATTCTCCCAGTAAAAGGTGTCGACAACTCCTGAATACAACTAAGTCTATGACAATATGGACCTTTTTTTCACCAGCCCTGTCTAGCTGCCCCAAGCAGACCCAGGGTGATCCTGCTCCGAGTCATTGAAGGGACAAATTTAAAGTATTTATGCTGGCTGATAGTTCAGAATAAATGTTGAGCATTACTCGAGCCCTGCCTTCAAAAGCTCAGCTGAACACCTGCTAAAGGCACCTTTGTGTTATATAATTTATAAAGCCTCTCTATATCAGATTGTAGCCGTGCCACTCTTTTGATTGACCCACACCTTTGCTTTTTTCCCACTTCTTACATTTACCATAGTCATTTGTGAGTTTCTACAAATAGATCTCCCTCTCTGTTGTATTTAAAGCCTTAAGTGAATATTTAAGTTGGAAAAAAGGATTTCCCCTTTGTTTCACTAATAAACTTCACAAATTAATCCTCCACATCAGATGAAATGTGCAGAGGGATCCATTTCCTTTCAGATAAACTCCATCTCTCTGCCATTGCAGATAAAGTAGAAGAATAAGATAGGTTAGGGAGATACATTTAGATAAGGTAATAATATATGACATAATTCATCACTTTTTTCAAAGTGTGCTGATCTGTATGAAAGAGTGAATAGTCCCTGCATTTGCTGATATAGAATTAAAGGTTAAAAAACGGATCTGCCTGTGAATTAAATCAGTTGTTGCATACTCATTGATGTCATATAATGAAATGAAAAATAAAGAAAACTCTAATGTTAAGTCACAAAAAGAGGTGAATCGGTTCAACTGGATCAGAAGTTTATTCAGAAACGTTTTGTCACTCAAACGGGTGACATCTTCAGTCTGAGCTGACTGCAAGCACACCCCCCTCCCCTCAATATAAACAGTACATTGAAGCCACACCCCCAATAGGCTGGGTTCATATGCAAACTGGGTCATCAACTGTACCTTCAGTGGTAATGAGCACCATTCACAAAGGACCGGGGAATACCCGAAATCATTGCATTGTAAGAAAATGACAAATGTACTCTCAACGATGGTTGTTCCCTCTTGACATAAATGGCCTCTTTAACCCCCCCCCTTTTGACCAGTGTTTTGCCCTATCAAGGATGTGAACATCATCATTCTTGAATAAGTGGCCACTAGCCTGTAGACGGGTGTAGACCAGAGTTCTGGCCTGATGTGGTGGCTCTCCTGTATCTATTGTCTATTGTTAAGTGTTTTTCAATGACATCATTGTGCCTTGAAAATAAATTCAAGTCATATGATGCAAAATAAATCCGTTAATAGGATGCTCATATAACTGTCATTACTTGACATGGAGGGTATAGAGAGCCATGCTGTATCACCAGACCATCCAGCTTTCTGTAATAAGGCATGGCCTCATTGAGTGAGAGAGGTTCTTTTATATTTGTACATTTAATGTTGGCACAAGGGAAACTTTGTGTTCTAAAAAACAATGTAAGAGACATTATAATTGAAAAATATGTCATGGTATTACAGTTTTTTCCGATCTCGCGTTTATCTATCTAATTATCGTTATTATCAGTCTGTCTGTCTGTCTTCTGATCCAACCTTTCTCTCTGTAGTACCAACACTGAATGACGAGAAAAGAATACAGTTTATATTTTTTCTTGAGCGCATGCTCAATAATCCAGGTAGGGAAATCACAAAAAGAGGTGAATCTGTTCAACTGGATCAGAAGTTTATAGAGAAACATTTTGTCACTCACCAGACTGACCAGACCACAAAAAAAACAGACTGAAGAAGTCACCTGGTGAGTGACGAATCGTTTCTCAATAAACTTCTGATCCAGTTGAACAGATTCACCTCTTTTTGTGGATACGGTTTATAGTCAAGTAATGGGGAATACACAATGACTTTTTTCCTCCTTGTGTCTTTAGGAACCATTTGAAGATGGCTTTGCTAATGGTGACGAGCTTACCGCAGCTGAGGATGCTGCAGCCAAAGAAGCAGCTGAATCCAAAGGAGTGGTCAAGTTTGGCTGGATTAAAGGGGTCTTGGTGAGTGGTCTGCCTCTTCTAAATGCATTCCTGATTGAACTTCCAATCAGAATGTGGTCATTTGCATGTCCTTTTTATAGTTGGTATGAAATGTGAGCAAACTTTATTTAATTTAAACCTTTATCCTCATCTTTTTAAGTCATGTTTGACATTGTTCCATTATTTAGGGTTGCATGGCTCAGGATGTGGAGTTGGTCATCTAGTAATTGAAAGGTTGCTGGTTCTATCCTCTGCACCTTCAGGAGGCATATTGAAGTCTCCTTGAGGAAGACACTGAAAGCCTGCCCTCTATCCCCATACAACAGGATGTGTTAAATGCAAACTAATTTCATTGTAAGAATACAATTTGTTGTAGGAATACAATGATCATATGAAGTGGCTTTCCTTCCCTCCTTAATGCATTTAATGAGCATTATTTTTTTTCACATCAACTATGTTTACATAATACATTTACACATTTATACATTATCTTAAAGATTCACAAATTGCTATAAAGCAAAAGAAGCAATGAACATCCTCAAAAATAAACCAATTCTACAGCAAAATACCAGAGGACTGACCAGAGGACTTGTGATTTCATTAACCATAAAAGCTTGAGAGTGTCCAGTAAGCATATTGAGGAAATACTGTGTATGACTCGAAGTGAAAAAAGTAACTGAAATATATTTAAACTATTACTAATAATAGTAACTAAATACATTTCAACAGCAGCTATCCTGATTCTAAGATTGATGCTGTTGAGAAGAGGTTTTATGATGGATGAATACATAAAGGCCTAAACTGACTTGGAAAAATAAAGCATAAAATATTGTGATCTCTGATGTAGATTGTATCAAGTAGTCCACAAGAGTGACATCAACCATTTAAGATGTATCTGCATCTATGACACCTTGCTTGGGATTTTTGCAATCTCTGATGTTAAAAAACAGAAACACACTGACGGCAAGCAAGGAGGGTTGTTGGTATGAAACCAGGTTTTAAATTAGTTTGAATGTTTAAAAGTAAGGATAGCATGGATTGAAATTTTCATTCAAACTGTGTCTGTCTTTTGTCTCCCTACATTTATTTTGACATTCAAAGTCCTTCCTTCCTCTCTAATATAAACTTAGCAGTTCTTCTTCTTCTATCTACCTCTGGGCAAGGATAGACTTGTTTTACTTCCAAAGACATTGTCATCAGTAATTGAGCTCATATGCAATACTTAGATATTGTATTATAGTTTCTCATATCGTCTTCACTGAAAAATGTGAAACTTGACTTGATTTTTATTATGTAACTGTTAGTTCACTTGAACCCCCAACATGGACACAACCACAGAATTCAATGTACTGCTCAAGAATACTCACCCAAGTGGTCTGAACACTTGCCAAAACAGATCTGAGCCTCAATTCTCTCTGGTCACCATTCCATCTGGGCTATTTGAGCATTTTTAGCAATCTAACTACAATCTGTAACATATTTTTTGCTGAATAATCCAGGTAGTGAAAAAAAGAAAAATAATTTGAATGAGTTCATCTGGACATAAACTCAGAGATTAATACAAATAATACAATTCACAACATTTAATGAAATGAAAAATTATTAATTTGGAGTAAGCTAAAATTTATTTGAATCCCCTTTTAAAGT